>JADRCD010195469.1:6106-24095 GCA_019843815.1 Montemys delectorum | reverse complement strand
TTTTTTTTTTTTTTTTTTTTTTTTTTGGGTAACACAATTATCAAGAGAATACCAGCTGGTACAGGTCAGCCCTTGTGGGGAGTGTTCTGTAGAATTTAAATGTCTATCTTTGCCTAGCAGGTCACATCTACCCTCTCTCCCTTTCATTTTGTTTTAAAGTATCTGTGGCAACTTCTGCTTGACCTAGGTACGTGTTGAAAATAGCATCAGCAGAAACAAGTGATCTGGCATTTAAAAAAGCAATTCACCTCTTTACAGAAGTCTCAGCGTAGTTGAAACACACAGTTCTTGTCAGAATTTAATTCACTTGAAGCTTTATGCAGTCAGGATTCCAATCAGCCCTGGGTGACTTCAAGGTCCCATGGCCTGTCGTTGGCAGTAGATCTACCTGGTCTAGTCCATGAGCTGATCCTGTGAAGTGATTTTCCTCCTGTGAAGTTTCGCTCCGCTCTCCCAACATCCAACCCTCCCAACCCAATAGGGAATGGATAGAAATAAGCCAAGCTGGGCTGAGGCTTCAGAAACAACCAGCAGAGATTTGTCACTAACTTTTTCTTTGCTAGTTGCTCTCCTATTTATTTCATGATTTCCTTGATTTATCAAGTGGCACCCTTTGTGAGTTGCTCTGCACCTAAGCACTCTGTAAAACGGAGACCTTAAAACAATTTGAAAAATTGAAAAATTTGAAAAATTGTTTTAAGCCTATCTGAAAAATGCAGGCACCAGCCCAGCAAGCACATTGAATTTGGGTGAGCCTGGGCACAGGGCACGCTGCTCCCCTGGGGAGAGAGAGGGGAAAGTTTCTTGTGTTGCCTGTGTTTTGTCTATTCTAACCTCCTATGCATAGCAGAGGGGAGGGGAACCTTTCACTACTCCCTCATCCTTACCTGTACCACCAAATACTAAGGGATGCCAAGATGAAGCTCAGTAACATGCAGGCAGGTGTGAGAGTTTGAACGGATGTGTAAACACAGAGGGATGTGTTCTAGGATGCACAGGCTGGACTTCTAAGCTAGCTTTTCCTTTCCCTTCTCTCAGGTCTTTGGAATCTACACATTCGCTACACAATTCAGCAGGGGGCAGTCAATAGTTTCTAAAGGAAAGACGATCAGAGGCAAAGAAAGGTTAGTCTCTAGGCCTGGAGCAGAGTTATCTCCGGGACTGGGGACAGGTATACTGGGGTTTCTCCTTCCAGGTACCTCTGACAGTTTAGCTTTGTGTTTGAACTCAAGAATTACTGAAGCTGAATCTTTCCTAAGAGGCATCTGTAATTATCGAAACTTGTGGGGAAAATAAGCAGGGTGGCTCCACCTCTCCACCCTTTCCAGAAATTTCAGTTGACCCTAGCATTATTCTTCATTTCATTCAAGAAGAGGCATGATTAATGGACCCTGCTCAGCTTCAGAATATAGCTTAAAGGAATACATTACCAGCTGGAGTCCCGGGTGCCACTGTACATACTTTTAGATAGGCGAATCTTAATTGGAAACAAGGAATAGGAGATGGGAAGAAAGGAAGGGGAGGGTTAAGCTTTTTTGACACGGACCGTCTTGATTTGGGGGTTTTAATCTTTAAGTGATGATGTTCTCTGTAAGTTTTACTGGCAGATGGTCACCTTGATGAATAGGAGGCTATCCTTCGATGTGAGAAAAAGTTTTAATTTTTACCTTTTTTTTTTTTAAGAAGAGTCACCTTAGGAGCAAATATGTGTTCCTTCCCTGCTGGGGCTAATTTTATCTTTTCCCATTATCCTTCATTGATTTGCTTTCCCAGGTTTTGAATGAAACTGAGATAAATGCGTTTGTTTGGGTCCTTTTGCCTCCTGCATAAACACCAGTTGTTGATGCTTTAATTTCTCTGAAATGGAGCGGTAAATTGAAAAGTGGAACCAACCCAAATATTTGTAGTTCTGGGGTCATTTCCCTGATGACAAGACTCGTTTCTGAGGGAGGGTCACATTAGAGGCTCAAGAATGCTTCCTTCAAAGAATCTAAATGTCTCGGCCCACCAGGCCACTCCTCTCTGGTTTTTTTTTTTCCTTTTAAAACTGCATTGTGACTTCCATTTGACTTAAGTGGTACCTTGTGCAGGTCGAGAGGAGTCGTGCAAACAAACGGCCTGGACGTTTAAACTCTCCAAGGCACAGAGTGTGGAAAGCTCTGTCCTTTACAGACAGCTCAGCCTATTTCAAATGCACAGCTCCTGCAAGTATTTAATGACGCTAGGCTTTATGGAAGAATCATTTTCATGCCAAATGCTTCCCACTACCTGGCGTTTAGCTAAGTGACTGAAAAGGAAGGGGGCCTGAGATTGCAAGGAAAGACAAAAGAGGAGATTGATTTGGAGCAAGGTTTGCTTTTCCATTTTTCTGGGGAGTGGGGAGGGGCTTGGTGGGGTTTTAGGTGTGTGTGAATGCCACAGTGGGTTGTTGTCTGATTATAGCACGGCTCTCCCAGCTGTGGAAAACATTAACTCAGTGTGGCCCTGTATCGCTCGCTGACAGGGACAGAGGCTGCACCAGATTCTAATGTGTTTCACAGAGAAAAAGGCAGGGGTATTTTTACTTTAAAATGATTTCTGTGAACACGAAGGATTCAAATTACTTCCACTAGTCATGTCCGAGAGTTGAAAGGATTTATATGGAATGGGGCTGTTTTGTTATCTCCAGACCTATTGCCAACCTTGCAGGGAAGTGATGAAGTTTCATTCACTTTATATACCTGGAGGGAGAGGGAGTCAGCTACCCTGAGTATCTTTTAGGTACTAGGCAATGGTTCCTGTGCTTTTCAAACTCTTTTGTGTCCAGTCTTCAGTTTTGCAATTGTGGAAAGAGAATGCCAAACTGCAATTCTGGGTGCATATTGGATATTCACCTTGCACTGAGGTATGTTGGTTAAAAGAGGTCTTCAGGTTGGGCCTGCCACCAACACTGGGCATCTTCTAACTGTCCAAAACTCCAGTTCCAGAGGATTTGATACCTTCTTTTGTTTTGTACATACCTGTATACATGCACATATCCATATACTCAGAACACACACACATACATACATAAAATAGTAAATCTGAGAAAAGCATGAGTCTTGGGACTTGGTGGGGTGCTGACTCACCATTTACAGAACCCCAGCACCATATAAACTGCATGTCCTAATAGGAAGGAGAAAGGTCAGAAGTTAAAATTCATCCTTAGCTAGGGAAGTCCACTGCATGGACTACATGAGACCCTGGGAGAGGGGGAGGGGGAGGGGGAGAGGGAGGGGGAGAGGGAGAATGGAATCTATAGAGTTGGCTTTGCCACATATGAACTGATTGGCCTCAGTTTTCTCAACCATATAGTGGGGATATTAATAGTCAGTTTCCTGTGAAGTAAGCATAGTTCTGTATAACTAGCTGCTGTATTTATTGTGACTGTTTCAGTTAAATGATGGATAATTGCTATTATAAACTTGGATAAGGCTTTGAAATGTCAAATTAACCATTCTCCTTTATCCACTACCAAAAAAGGATATGGCCACAAGTCAACAACATTTATTTTTTTGTTAGCCTGGTTAAGAGACAAACCAGATTGAATTTAGAGCTCTGAGGGCACCTAGTCCTGGGTATCTTTATTTTAGAGGCCTGAGGTGGTTGCTTGCTGTTGGTGACTTGGGAATTTAGATCTTGTCTGTGTTGGCATGCTGGTTGTGCAGGAGCTTATTGATGGTGTCAAGCCCATAGCTGTTGCTTTTGATATTTAACTTCATGCTAGATTGTGCAGGTGAAAATCTCTCCTCTGTAATATGAAGAGGACCTTCTACAAGGTTAGAAAATGGCAAGAAACCCTGTCCTGTGGGGCACAGGACAAATAAAACACACAGTTTCCGGAAGCTAAATCTCCTGTCTCCCCAGGCCCCTGAGGTGAAGTGGTTTATTTTCATTATGTCTCTTGTAAAGGAAGCACCAATATTAACAATGCGAACAAAACAAAACCAACAATTTTGTTTGCTCCCATATAAAAGTTCCTTAGGGCCCATAGACTCATTTACGATAATTCATGTGCGCAAAACCCATTTGCAAAAGCAAATAAAATACGTGATCACAAATGCTCCTTACCTGACTGGCCTAAGGGGGCGTTTAAAAACGTCTGTGCCTTTATGTGTATTCTCTGGTACAGTGTAGCAGTTACGTGCCCTCCCCACCTGTTTATGCCAGACCACTCGAGCCTATCGGAATCCTGGCATAACTTAGTTGGAGGGTAAATTGCTGCAAGAACTTACCAGTTTCCTTCAGTGGAAGACATCCTCAGATCATTGTGTTCACGTCCTTGAGAATATTTTGGCATGTTCATTCACCAGGATACCTAGCCAGAGAAGTATCTCTGTATTTAGTCATGTTGAGACTTTTATGTCTTTTGGAGTTTCCAAATGTTGATTTCTTTCATGGTGAAAATTATGCCTCCAGATGTCTGGGTGACGGTGTCTAGGCAGGGGTGGGAAGCTGTATGGAGAAAACCAGGAGGAAGAAACGGTTGCCTGAGAAGTGAAGGTGCCAACAGGTAAAGGGAAGTGACCAGAGTACTTATGGGGCCCCAAGACCTTTGGCTGCGGTTTCTGTAGCTTAGAATACACAAGGCAAGAATGGTGTAAGTCAGACACTTATCTGCCCAACTTCCTGAAGCACAACTGTAATATTTTTCAATAACTGAAATTGCAGCTTGCTTTAAGCTGACTGCTGGGTTTACTCATTCTGCAAATATTGTTTATTGAACAGCAGCATATGTCAGCTTCCACTCTAGGTGTCAGAAATACAAAATCAGCAGACCACCAGTCCCAACTGGATAATCTTAAACCCATGCATATACAGGCATGCACACACGCACACATGTGAACACAACATGCACACTCTCGCACTCCTATGTGCACACACATGAATGCACATGCTCATATATGTGAGATATACTCAATGGAGTCATCGTATGGTGTTTATTTTTATAAGCATATATTGTTGGAGTTGGAGTTGGAGGGAGAGGAACAGCCAGATATAATGGGAATATAATATTCATGTATAAAACTATAAAAAATCAAAAAATTGAATTAAAAATGAACAAATAAAATAATGATTTTTACATTGAAGAAGCATATATCTTAATGACAGATGAATTAGAATATATATAGTAATTATTTTAAAATTACTGATTATGTACTAATTGTGCACATTAGTTGGGGTCAGTATGATTTTTCCAAACATGTATATCTTGTGTACTGATAAAGTCCATTATCCCATTATCCAGGACTCCCTACTGTCTGGATGACAGGGAATGTGGGGTTCTTTTTTTTGTATGTTTGGCTTATTTCATTTATTCTCTTCTCCGGTTTTCCTTTACACGTATTTACTTTATTTTTTGTGTTTGAGTGTCTTGGGTGCATGTAAATATATGCATGTGGTATCCATAGAGGTCAGAAGAGGGTCTTGGATGTTAAAATGGAACTATGGATTGTTGTAAGCCACAGTGTGGGTGCTATGAATCGAACCTGTGTCTTCTGCGAGAGCATCCAGTGCTCTTAACTGCTGAGCCATCTCTCCAGCCTCGTGAATTCTCGAAGTATAATTTTACCAAATAAAAGAAACCCAGGCATTTTTTAAATGGGAGTAATTTCTACTTTATTTGATCAACAAAGCATCTCTATAACAGGAAGACCCTTTTCTACTTGGCCAAGTTCTAATTAGCATTATTCTCAACTATACAATTGATGTACTAGCTGGATTATCTATAGTCCAACACTTAAGTTTCTTTTTTTTTGTAATTTTTTATTAGATATTTTCTTTATTTACATGTCATATGATTTCTCCTTTCCCAGTTTCCCCTCAAAAAAATAAAAAAAAGATCCCCCCCAAAACAACAAGAACAAACCCCTGTTGCCTTCCCCCTCTCCCTGCTTGGCACCCCACCCTCTCCCACTTATTGGCCCTGGCATTCCCCTACACTGGGGCACAGAACCTTCACAAGGCCAAGGGCCTCTCCTCCCATTGATGACCGACTTTGCAATCCTCTACTATACGCATGCTGCCAGAACATTCAGTCCTACCATGTATAGTCCTTGGTTGGTGGTTGAGTCCCTGGGAGCTCTGAAGGTACTAGTTAGTTCATATTGTTGTTTGTCCTAAGGGGCTGCAAACCCTTCAGCTTCTTTGGTCCTTTCTCTAGTTCCTTCATTGGGGACCCTGTACTCAGTTCAATGGATGGCTGTGAGCCTCTACATCTGTATTAGTCAGGTACTGTCAGAGCCTCTCAGGAGACAGCTATATCAGGCTGGCTTGTCCTTCCTTCAGTCTCTGCTCCATAGTTAGTCTCTGTAACTCCTTCCCTGTCTATTTTGTTTCCCCTTTTAAGAAGGAATGAAATGTCCACATTTTGGTCTTCCTTCTTCTTGAGTTTCTTGTGGTTTGTGGGTTGTTCTTCCCAGGCAGTTCTTATACATCTTTAGAAATCAGTATGAGAAATAATCTCTGCTATTTGGTTAAACCTTAATTGATATTATTCAATCTACACAGGGTATTTCTTTCTCTTGCCAACATTTTTTTCTTGGTTATATACATATAAACTATTTTACTATTGAATATTCATCCTTTTCCAAGTCACTAGCAGGTGATTTGATTTCACGAATGTAAGGATTGTTCTCTGGCTATCAGGAAGCATGTTCAGGAGCTACTGAAATTTCTGATTACTGGCATCACCTCGATTCCAGAAGCAGAATAAACGCTTACTAACAAAAGTGAATGTTATGAATGGCAAATTGAAAATTATACTCGATCAAAAGCGGGCTCTTATAACGAGATAATCTTATTGTTGTATGTTGTTCAGTGTTTTCTTTGATAGTGAGGAAAGGGCTACATTACAGAAGGCTCCCAAGAGACTATGCCGCCATCAGGCTGTGTTTGCGTAGCAAAAACCTTTCAAGAGTCAAGGAGAACAAAGACGGAGACCACTAGCCTTGAAGTTCCCATAAACTTTCTCCAGAGGCCCCCTCTGATCCTGTAAAGGCCGACTAATTGCTAACAAGCTGTATTTTTTATTTCATCTCTTCCCATTTTCCTTCTGTAACCTTGGGTAGGAGTGTCAATCAAGAGAGACATGCTCCGATTTGGAAGGAGAGAAAAGATGAGAAGAAAAGAGACGGAATTTGTTCCAGGTAGATGAGCAGCTCTTGAATAAGTGAGGCACCTCATGCCCCCGGGGATGTGTAATGAAATGAAATAGAAAGATGAGCTTTGTATGTTTGCTTGTTTTGTTAAAATCGGATTCATCCGTCTGAACCAATTCTCCATTTCTCTTCTGCTCTGTTTGTCCCTTGATTCTGAGAAAACTCAACTGTTTACAAAGAAGTGACTTATACCATGTTCCATCCAGTCTTGCCTTCTCCACACTAATACCATTGATTGGGGTCTTGTCTTCCACCACTGGATGGGTTCTCCACACCAGAGTACCTATAAGATAACAGGCAGAGGAATGACATCTTGTCCTGGGAATTCTAGCAGCAAGGACTCTAGGAGGTGGCCTGGAAGTACTACCCACACGAACAGATACTGTTTTAATATGAATTTAATATTAAATTGCAGTTCTCCAATTTAAAAAAAAGTGTAAGAAAAATACATTGCTTTTTGTAGTGCTGGAGAAGATCAGACAGACAGTTAAGTGAAATGAAGACCTTGTTGCTTATTGATCTGGCTGTAAAAAAAGATTTCACACAGTTCAAGTCTCTGTGGGGTGTGAGTCCCTAAGATGTCTGTGTCAAAACCCATTCGGTAATCGACTTTGCTCTAACAAGCTCAAAACTTGGACAGAGTGCTTGGTCTGTACCTGCTCTCACCTACTGTGTCTGTGCCTCTTTCAGCCTGTTTTGTTTTGTTTTGTGGAAACAGGTAGGAATTTCCAGGAAGAGTGGTGGGATTTCTTTCTTTCCTCTTCCTCCTATCGTCCCTTTACCCTGCCCTCCAATCTTTCCTATGATTAAGACTGACTTTGAAGGCTTTATGCATGCTGGGCAAGTGCTCACCCCTAGACACCCATTATTTTCCATGTGTATACATGAGTATGTGTGTATGTGTGAACATGTGTGTGTGTCTGTGTGTATGTTTTGTGTGTGTACCTGTGTCCTTCTGTGGGTGTGTTTTGTGCGTTTTTGTGTGGGTGTGGACTTGTGTGAACGTAAGCATCTGTGTGTTGTATGTGTGTGAGTGTTTTGTGTGTGCACATATGTGTTTGTGTGTGTGTGTGAACAGGAATGCGTGTGTACGCCTATGTGTGTGTTTGTGTGCATGTGTGAATGTCTGTGTTTGTCGGTGTGTTTCATGTGTGTTGTGTGTGTGCTTGTGTGTGGGGGGGTGTTTTTCATGTGTGGGTGTGTGCACATAAGAATGCATGCCTGTGGAGGGCAGAGGTTGGTGTCAGACATCTTCATTACTTTCTCCTTTAGTTTTTGAGACACATTCTCCCTCTAAACTTTTCATTTTCTAGACTGGCTGGCCAATGAGCACCAGGAACAGACCTGTCTCTGGCTTCCCTCCCCTCAGTCCTGGGGTTGTAGACACTCTCCACTGTGCCTGGCTTCCCTCCCCTCAGTCCTGGGGTTGTAGACACTCTCCACTGTGCCTGGCTCTCACCGGGTGCTGGAGCTTTAGACTCACGTCCTCAGGCTTGCATGGCAGCCACATCCCTGCCTGCCCTATCTCCTCAGCCTGCCTGTGGGATTAAACACACAACAAGAAAGACCCCTCTTACAGATTTCAGTATTTCCAAAGAAAGTTTGTCATCTGAGTAATCTATCAGAGTTTTTATCTTTTCCCTACTGTCAAACCTAAATCTCCACGCTGGCCACCAGCTCCTTTCTTGTCTTGTCCCCTCGTTTAAAAAGCCATAGCTTGTCATTCTGGGGTAAGAGTGTAGATAGAACCTACAGTGACTAAGAGCTATCAAAAGTCATGTCTACTTTTCTGCAGAGAACTGGGAAGCCATGAGTAATAATTTGGTAGTTGTTGAGAATTCTACAATTCCAGCTAATTCTGTAAAAATGGAGGAGACTCCCTAGATATCCAATTAAATATTTATGTATAATTAGCTTGCTGAGGAGTATTACATTGTTGGGATTTATAGCAACACAAAATACTTTTATTTTCCTACCCATTGCTTTCAACTGTATCGTGTTTTGAGTCCTACTTTCCTGCAGGGAAGCAAGTTCCTTAGCAACATCTAATATCCTGTCATTTTCAATTATTAGGAAAGTCTCACTTGGGTATTTAAGACCTGGCCCTGTTCATTTAAAAAAGATTAATCTCAAACTTGATTCAAAGAGCATCCTTTCTTCCCCACAGTTATTTGGATTAAATATATGTCTGATTTTATCGGTTTGGAGATATCTCTGAGCCAGGGTCCTGAAATATCTTTTTTCCTTTTGACTCAAGTTCCTCAGGTGAGAGTGTCCATCAGGAGGGGGTTGGAGGGCAGCTGAAACATTTTTGTTTTGTTTTTTTGTGTGATTGTTAGAAGGTCCAGGGTGAGCCTCAGACCATACTCTGGTTCAGACAGCTTCTCTCTGACGAGACGCTCTCTGTTGGAGTGCTGACATCTGCATCATGCTCTGAGTTGTTTTCTGAGGGTGATGTCTCTCTCTCCATCACTTTGCATGCAGAAACATGCTCTGCCCTCTTAGTATTGTCTTAATTCACATCCCCGATCTTTCCTCTGAATCAGAAAAATCATTGCTTGGGACCCTGTGACGCCTCTTCAACAAAAGGTGAAAGCATCCAGTAGAGTCTTCTGTCTGCAGAAAACTGAAGAGCACTGAAGAGAACTGAACAGGGCAGGCTTTCTTAGCTCCCTTCCATGAACAACAGACTGGACATTTCTACAGTTTGCTGGACATTAGGCTATACATTCATGCTAACCTTACATTTCAGAGGACACACAAAAAAGGGTATGTTTTCCCTTTCTAGCACAGTGTACCACATTCCCAGGTTTCCAAATGACCCGGGGACAGTTCTCCTCTGGTGGCAGTACTACAGGGTCCTGGGATTACTACTCTGGCAAACTTCATCTGGGAAAGTTAGTAAAAGTTGACAGGAGTTTACAGTCCTTAGAAAAAGTTACAGGCAGTGGCCTAACCTCCTGACAGAAGGAAGAGAAAAGCTCCCTGCTCTTTCCAGCAAACTTTGACCCCCTTCACGATTGTAAGCATCTCTGACTGCATATAAGGCTGGCAGGTGAGCTCTGTGATCTGGTGGACAGGGTGCTATGGGAGAGTTGGTTGGCGGTGAGGACCTGGAAAGCGTACCTGACTTCAAATGCTGACTGTTCTCCCTAGAATGTAGACTGCTTAAGTCACTTAATTCCCAGTCCAACGCAGAGTTTTAGGATGGTGAGAGAAGAGTCTGTTATGCCCTCATCATAACATGCACTTGGATGCTCTTCCAGAGGTCCCAAGTTCAATTCTCAGCAACCACATGGTAGCTCACCAACGTGTATAATGGGATCTGATGCTCTTTTCTGGTGTGCAAGACATTGCATTCATACATATAAAATACACGAATACATATGGACCCAGTGATAGGTGTATAAGAATATATGGATGTATATGATATCCCACACAAAGTCAGGACACCCCTCCAGCGCGCTTCTCTGGTGGAATTGTTAAACTCAGCAAACCCAAACCCACAACTGTCTGCTAACCCAGAGCCAATGTGAAGAAAGAACACGTTTGAATTTTTCCCATGGCTATTTTTATTTTTCCAAATTTCATGTTTCAAGGGGTTAGAGGAAGCGCAGGGCTGGAGAGATGGCTCAGGGACTAGGAGTACTGACTGCTCTTCTGGAGGACCCAAGGCTTGCCTTTCAGTACGCACATGATAGGTCATAAATATTATAAATTCAGCTCTGGGGTATCCGATGCTCTCTTCCGGACTCTTTGGTGCATAGACATACATTCACACAAAACACACATATGCTAGTAAAATGGTATAATTAAAAAAACATTGAAAAACCCATACTGATGGCTTTATATTCCTGGTGCCCCCACTGCATCTTTACTCTGTGGGGGAGCCCTGTCCTACCTCTGGCCTCTGTGAAAAATGTCTTTTGTGATCTACAAGGACACATTTGCTAATCTTGCAGACATGAATACAGATCATATTTTTACATACATTTATATATATGTACCTAAACACCTTACCTTAGCTTGGTATATGGCACGAGTTAATGTCTGGAGTGTGGTTTTACTCTCATGGGTATAAGCAGATGGAGGAAGACTACCATTTTATGCCAGACAATAAGCCTTGGTCCAAAATTTTAGACAATCTCTTGGAGGCTCCCTTTCCTTATATACTAAGTGTGTGGATAAGGACAATATCTACTTATGGAGTTGTGAGAATCAAATGGGTTTACTCACGTACAAGTGCTCAACCCTGAAAGAGTGTCTGGCATGCAGTCTGAAGTACATAGTAAGTACTTCTTGGGACTAGACAGAAGATGGAAGCTCCTTATGTTTGCTGTACTTTGAATATTTCCCAATAGATATGAAACGGATTAAACTAGCCTTTTCTTTTTGATGAAGTTTTAGACTGTTTAAAGAATTATCCAGAGTAGGGGTCCAAGTGGTGCAAGAAATCACTCCTCTAGACTAGAAGTGTCTCACCTGGGCTCAGGGTACCAGCAGTATGTTACATAGTAGTCATCATTTCAGAGAGCAAGCGGGGCAGGCATGCAGAAGCGGATGAGAATATCCGCAGCCATCCATATTCCCAAGATTGCACTGTGGGAAATTCATCAAGTAACAGACCTGTGCAAATCTCTCTTCCTGTCCTAATTCCTACTTATTCTTCTTTTGTACCCTGTTGGCTACATCCAGCTTGCCTTTGAAGTGTTTCACGTCTGCACATTGGTCCTGAAGGGAAAAGTTTGGCCTAATGATTCTTTTCAAATGGCTTTTCAATATTTCATTTATTGTTTCGGCCTCGTTGCCTTTCCACCTTCTGATCATGCACAGATCTTATTAGGTTTCTTGGCCTGCCTGACTCATTGATTTTGCTGAATTTCCGGATGTAGACGCAGCCTACTTATACATTTCTTTCTTGCATCTTTTCTGTTTTTATTTTTTGCACATCAGGCTTTTGTTATAAGCTCCCCATGAGTGTGAGGACTTGATCTCCCAGGGAAATATTTGCCAGGTTGTAAATTTTCATTCATTGTCAATAGCCAAATTTAAACAAGGCCAGTCTTCTTCTAATTTGGTCTGCAAAAGTCCTATTCTTGGTAAAGAAATCGAATATCAATTTCTAGTTCTTCCTTGGGTATGTGTTATTCCCACATTCCTCGTATATTTTGATTAAAAAAAAAACCAATTTGGGAGCAGTAGGAACTACATTTGGACGTGAGTGTTCAACAATGTATTTGGACAGGAACCTAGACACAGGCAGAGGGCTGCGGTTGGGAGGTTTGGGGAGATCTGTTTGGGAGCCTGTCCTTAGCACCCAATTCTTCTTTGTTATGACCCCAGGAGTTCTCTAGAATGATCTTAGCTCCTTGGTGGTGTCCTGCTGTGGCAATCAGCTGGGTGGCAAGGACTATCTTGTCTGATGGTGGGTGCCTGTGATAAACACCTGCAGGACTAGATCGCATTTGAATTGCTAGCCTCTCGCATTTGAATTGCTAGCCTCTCTCTCTCTCTCTCTCTCTCTCTCTCTCTCTCTCTCTCTCTCTCTCTCTCTCTCTCTCTCGCTCTTGCTCTCGCTCTCGCTCTCTCTCTGCTTACTAACACCAGGAACAGAATTTCTGTTTAGGGGTCAGGGTAGGCATTGTGGATATGCTGGGTTAGCTGTTACGTACATCACAATAGGATTTCTCAAACCTAACTCAAAGTACATATGTTGTTTGTTTGTTTTGACAGGGTCTTATGTAACTCACACAGTTCTGAAAGTTTCTATGTACACAGGCCATCCTTGACTCTTTCCTTCTTCTTCCTCAGCTTTCCATGCACTGGGATTACAGATATTTCCTGGATTCAGACTGGATATCCCAGAGAGATGCTAAGTTCAGAGTGAAGTCCCTTCCTCAAGCTTGCAGAAGCACACAATGGCTCCCTTCTCTTACAGGCCTCAGGCGACATCTGGAGTCATGCTCTTTGCTCATGGCTGCTGTCTACTGCTAAATCAGCACTTCTTATTACTATTAGGGAACTCCAGGTCCTATGTCAGCTCAGGATGTGCCTTTTCCAGGGAGGGGTCCATGATTGCTCTGATCCAAGATGTCAATAATCAAACAATGTTACCAGCACATTGTCACATATGAGTTCATAAAAAGGAGCTTCCAGATCCACTTTATGGCTGCACGTGAGCTACCATAGCAGAATTGTGACAGAGGTCTCATAACCTGAAAGCTTATGATGTTTACTATCTGGCCCTTCTCAGGGGACTTTGTTAACACCCGTCTTCAAGTAAGAGGGTGTCGTGCATCTGCCTCTCAGTATGACCTGCAGTAAATGTTTCTTATTTCTGTAGTTTGCAAAAACTCTTTTAAATTCAGCACAGACGTTTAGTATTTGCCAGACATTTTGGGCACTGAACAAATAATCACAAAATTACACTTGGAAATTGGGGCGAGTCTGGGTGAGGAACAAAGAAAACTCAGGAAGCAGTTTTATTTTCGACAGAGGACATTCACTTATTGGTGTTGCAGAAAAGACTCTCCTAAGACTTTTATACTTCAAGCACCCTGTTCCAACAGAGCACTCTGACTTGCTCCCCATCTCAGCTTAAGAACGTAAATCTTGGAAGCGGGGAGGTGGCTCAGTGGGTAAGATCACTGGTCTCGAAAACATGAGGACCTAGTTTGGATCTCCAGCACCTCTGTGAAAAGCTGGATGTGGGTACATGCATGTCACTTCAGTTGTTGGCGTGTTGGGGGAGATAGGAGGGTTGCCGAGGACAGTGTTCTGCCAGCCTTGCAGAAAAAGAGAGTTCCAGATTCCATGGGAGATCCTGCGTCAGGGGAGCAAGGTGGAGCATGCTAGAGCTGGATATTGAGGGCCCGCTCCTGGATTCTGAATGTATGTGGACACACCACTTCCTACATGTATACACAACCACATACCCCCTCCCAAGGACAGACACACATACGTAAAGACCACATGTCTTGCCATGTTTCTAAGAGGGTATATGTGAAGATGTAACTTCATTAAAAACTCTTACAAGGATGCAAATATACACAAGGTATTGCAGAGTGGCACTTACTTCAGTACTTAATGGAATCCTTTCGGACACTTGCTTGTTCCAGTGTGTGTGTGTGTGTGTGTGTGTGTGTGTGTGTGTAACTTCTCTTTCATTAATGACAAGCTGTTTAACTTAGTGGCCTAGATTCACTGTTTTTCTCTTCCTGCCTGCCTAGTGGCCAGCCCATTCCCAGGGTGGAGTACACAGAAGAAGAAACGAAAACTTGGGGTATTGTGTTCCGGGAGCTCTCCAAACTCTACCCGACTCATGCTTGCCGGGAGTACCTGAAAAACCTCCCCCTGCTGACCAAGTACTGTGGCTATAGGGAAGACAATGTGCCGCAGCTGGAAGATGTCTCCATGTTTCTGAAAGGTAAGAGTGAGCAGACTGCCTTTCCTTGTTCCCCATCCCCGTCCGCTTTTCAAGGACACAGGGCTCACCAATAGCCCCCTTTCCAAAAGGGGAAAGTAGTGACTTAAGGCAGGGAGCACTGACCCAACGATTAACTCGAACTCCCAGGGGGCAGCAGAATGGATTCTTACCTGTGGAGACATGGATTTGGCTATTGAGGAAGCTCTGGGTCTGCTGAGGCCTTTGGGGCTGTTAGAGAGCACCTGCGAAGAATATCAGCTTGGAACATCTTCTCAACACAAACTATTACTTACGCTTAACCATGGAGATCAAGGTGTTGAAGGGCTGTATCCCTTTTGTGGGGCAGAGCTTCAGTTCCTTTGCCCTTTTTAGCTGTTGCTATTCATCTGCACTGCTTGGCCCACGGCTTCCTCTTTAGCATGCTAGCCACTCTCTATTAATGACTTTCTGGTGTGTTTGGGATCTAACACACCAGGAGCAGAGAGAGGATTTGTACTGGCTGGTTTTGCGTGTCAACCTGACACAAGCTGGAGTTATCACAGAGAAAGGAGCTTCAGGTGAGGAAATGCCTACAGGAGATCCAGCTGTAAGGCATTTTCTCAATTAGTGATCAAGGGTGGGAGGGCCTCTTGTGGGTGGTGCCATCCCTGGGCTGGAAGTCTTGAGTTCTATAAGAAAGCAAGCTGAGCAAGCCAGGGGAAGCAAGCCAGTAAGAAACATCCCTCCATGGCCCCTGAATCAGCTCCTGCTTCCTGACCTGCTTGAGTTCCAGTCCTGACTTCCTTTGGTGATGATCAGAAATGTGGAAGTGTAAACTGAATAAACCCTTTCCTCTCCAACTTGCTTCTTGGTTGTGATGTTTGTGCAGGAATAGAAACCCTGACTAAGACAGGATTCAAATCCCATTCTTTTGATAAGAAATTAGACTCCTGTTGTTCCAGCTCTTGGTTTACAGGCTAGTGACTGAGAGGGAGGTGTCTGATCCCCAGGGCTCCCCAGCTTGCTAACATCTCCCTGCCTACTAAATACTAGGACATAGGCACAGACCAGGAGCTGAATTTGGACAAGTATGAATGGCTCAGCCTGTGATTCCTGGTTATGACAGTGTCGTGACTTCGCCCTCTGCTTCATTCTGTATCATATGTGGATCAGGGTGCCACCGAGAGCCACAGCTAGCCCTGACTGTGGAGAAGGAGCTTGAGAGTGAACACTGTCCACCACCCTGCATTTATTACTGAGGAGGAGAGATAGAAAGCCCTGATTCACATCTCTTCTTTGGCACCTAGTTCCATAGTGCGTTCTGCTGTGGCTTAGCTAGACTCTGTTCTCCCAGATACCCTGCTGCTCATGTCTCTGCTTCCCGCAGAGATGCAGGAGTCTGGATGCTTATAATGGGATCCAGTTCTCGTACCTAGGATTCACGTTTTGCTCTCTTGTTTCTCAGCCTTAGTCATAAGTATATTATTTCACAGGTTTTTTTTTTCCCTATCTGTCTCCCAGGTTGCTATTTTCATGTGAGTCAGTGTAGAATTCAGTTTGAGTCACTCACTGCCACACAGCAGAAATAAGGCAAGTTCAAGTGCGTGGGTTTTGGTTTATTTTAATTGACTCGCTTAAAAAACACCTCGTTTATATAACACAGAAGCTTCTAAGCCATTAATCTAGTTAAAGTTCTCCATGTTGAAATTTTATATCTTTCTAATTTACATGAAATAAAGTACAAAACTATTAAAATAAAAGAATGTTCTTCCGTATTCCAACTCATGCCCCCATATAGGATATGCTGCTGCAATTGACGTAATTTAAGAAAAGAAGAAAATACACTTACATTTTTGATACTCAGGGGAATAATGTAAGGTGGAAATTCTTGGCATAAACATAATGCTGCTAGATTTACAGCCACAGGGAGGCCTGAAAACAGTGCGATTTCCATGCTGGTACCAGAGATCACAGGATGGATTTCTTCTATAAACTTAGTTGCTGTTTCCAGCCATCTTGAGGTACTCTCCTAAAAAACACCAACAATTTCAGAACAGGGACCTGTTCAGTGCTCAGATCAGGGGTAAGCCCTGCCCCAGATACTGTGCTAAGAGAGATACGCCAGAGCCAGAAAGACAAAGAACATATGACCCCATTGTGCGTGGGATCTATAACCATGGACTATACTGAACCAGACAACGAATCAGTGGTGGGAGAGTTGAGGGCATGGCTTGTCAAAGGGTACAAAGTGCAGTTATGCACAGTGCGTAAGTCTAGATATCTAGCTTATAGCCAGGTGATGATGGCTGGACACACTGTACTGTATAGTGGTAATTTGCTAAGAGTAGATTTTTATGGTGCTCTTACCACACACACGAATCTATGCAGAGAAGGACATATTAGGTTGACTTTAGCAATCATTTGACTGTGTATTATGTCTATAAATAAGTTTTACCACTAGGTGGAGCTCGGGGAAGCCTTCAGGAGAGGGGAGAGGATGGATTGTAGGGACCAGAGGAGTCAAGGACACAAGAAAGCAGGCTACAGATCAACTAACCAGAGACTGAGCTAACAATCAGGGAGCCTATATGGGTGTGCACTACATCCTCTGCATATGTGTTATAGTTGAATAGGTTGGTGTTCTTGTGGGACTCCTAACCGTGTGAGTAGGGATGTCTCTGATTCTTTTGCCTGCTTTGGGGACCCTATCCTCCTATTGGGTTGTCTTGTCCAGCCTTGATATGAGGGTATGTGCCTGGTTTTATTGTAGCTTGATATGCCATGTTTGGTTGATATCCCTGGGAGGCCTGCCCTTTTCTGAAGGGAAATGGAGAGGAAAGGGGAAAGGAGGTGAGAAGAGGGACAGGAAGAAGAAGAGGGCAGGGAAACTGCAGTCAGGATGTAACATATGAGAGAAGAATAAATAAAAAGGAAAAAAAAGAATGAAAAAAAGCATGTTTTACATTTAAACACATACATTTTTACTAAAAACAACCATAACCACTTTAAAATACAATATTTCAGCAAAACATTTTACTTTTATAAAATTGAGACTATTGATGAGCTGTAGACGCATCACTCTTACTTTCCTTCTTTCTACCATAAAGCGATATCACATGCAGTGCTTTAGTTTGTCTTTTTTTTTTTTTTTTTCGAGACAGGGTTTCTCTGTGTAGCCCTGGCTGTCCTGGAACTCACTCTGTAGTCCAGGCTGGCCTTGGACTCAGAAATCTACCTGCCTCTGCCTCCCAAATGCTGGGATTGAAGGCATGTGCCACCACTGCCTGGCTAGTCTGTCTTTATAACATGGTGATCCATGCAATGGCACAAAGAGCAATGATATTGAGTGATGTTAGGAGGGACTTACACACACACACACACACACACACACACACACACACACACA
>JADRCD010195466.1:0-17833 GCA_019843815.1 Montemys delectorum | reverse complement strand
GGTTCCATTATGGAGGTAGGGGCTCCTGACTTAGTCACACTGGGCTGGGGAAGGAGGGTGCAGATGAGAAGTGAAAGTCACTAGGACCTGATGGTTTTATATTTTATATTGTTAGGATTTCAGGGAATTACATTGTGGTTTAAAAAAAGGTTTGGGCTCTACTTAATTTACTTCCTGTTATCCAAATACACACTATTAGATTAATCCCCTTTATTTTCCCTTGCTTTTTCTCATAGATGGTACAAACGAGGCTCAGGACAATGACTTCCCCACAGGTATTCATTTTCTCTTTCCTTTCCAGCTTTCCATTCTGTGGGAGGAGAGGACCCTTCAGGTGGCTAGTTCTCATTGACTCTAGAATCCTCTTGTCTGTCACCTCTTTATGAACTACTAATAATGTTGCTAAAAACCAAAACCAATTACTTACTAACTATAAAGTAACCAATGTTTCCTTAAACTTAGCTACACCATCACCATGAGTTTTTGTAGGTAGAGGCTCCTGTGTGTATCTTATTTTTAACAAGCTCCTGAAGTTATTCTAATACCCAGCTGACTAGATTTAGAAATACTAGCAATAATTTAGTTTGCATATTGGTAAACTTGGATCCAGAGCTGCTGAATGGTCTCCTAAGGGCTAAGTATGGGTACATATATAGAATGTGTTTTTCCCAAGTTGCTTTGATGGATCATGCTACTTAAGCAATAATGGCTGTTGTATATCCCTGGCTTCATTTGGTCATAACAGGGAAACCCAAGTAATATAGAATTTCTGATACAGTGCAGTCTTCTGTTTTTTTGTTTTTTTTTTAAAGATTTATTTATTTATATATTATATATTAGTACACTGTAGTTGTCTTCGGATACACCAGAAGAGGCCATCAGATCTCATTACAGATGGTTGTGAGCCACCATGTGGTTGCTGGGGTTTGAACTCAGGACCCCTGGAAGAGCAGTCAGTGCTCTTAACCACGGAGCCATCTGTCCAGCCCAGCCTCAGTCTTCTGTTTTTATTTATTCTTATATTACGTTTATTTGGGGCTGTAGAGCTGGCTCAGTGTTGAGCACTTGTTGCTCCTGCAAAGGACCTAGGTTTGGTTTCCAGCCTCCTTAGCTCTCTGATGTTATTCCAGTTCCAGAAGGATACTGTGCCCTCTTCTGGCCTCTTTGGGCACTGTGTGCACATGTGCAGGTATATAGAGATCAGATGACAATTTGAAAATTTATTTTCTTCTACCATGTAGGTACAAGGAACAAACTCAGGTCATCAAGTTTGGAGGCAGTTGGTTTTATCTGCTGAACCATACCATCTGGCCAGTTGTTCTGTTTTTAAAACAAATTCACAGCCCCTTTGTAACTTCTCAAGTGGGCCTTCAGTCGTATTGCTCTAGAACTTGAGTCCTGAGCTAACAAGATGGCTCAGGGGTAAAAGTGCTAGCTAGCTGCCAAGCCTGATGACCAAAGTTGTATCATCGGGACTCCATTAGTTTTTCTCTCATTTCTATACATATGCCATGGCTCCTGCATGCAAATAAACTTAGAATTCTGAGCTCTAAAATCAGTGCTATGGGACACTTACAGTGTCGTATGCCTGTTGTTCCAAGGTAAAGGCAGGAAAATTGAGTCCATTCACAGGTTTGAGACAAGATGGGAATACCCTCATTCCTCCTCCCATCTTGAAAGAGCTAGGGGTATCATTCAATGGTGAAGTGCTGCCTAGCATGTGGGTTCCATCTCTGTACTGCAAGATAAATACATACATGCATACATACATACATACACACACATATACTTACATTGATAAGATATCAGGCCCAGTCCCTGGAACAGTTACAACTTCATGAGTATCAGCTTATAAAAGTTTTCATTAAAAAAAAAATTTTAAAAAAAAGTTTGCATTATATAAGGTGGCATTTGAATATCTTAATCATTCAGTGTCTGCAAAGCAATGGGCAACACCAAATTGCTTATTGTCATTGCAGTAGTCAGGGTTCTCTAGAGTAACAGAGCTCAGGGAGTGAGTCAGTCTCTCTGTACACATCTGTCTGTCTGTCTGTCTGTAGTGGGTCAGTACATGAGGCTGGAGGTCTCAGCTGGTCTTCAGTATATGTCAGCATTCTCAAGAAGTAAGTCCTAATGCCAGTGAAGGAATGGATCTGTTGGCGAGGGGAGAGCAAGCGGGCAGACAGCAAAACCTTCCTTTTCCATGTCCTTCCATAGGATTCCAGCAGAAGGCGTGGCCCACACTGGAGGCGGGTCTGCCCACCCCATGAGATCTGGATTAAAGATGTGCTTTTCCACCTCAAAGATCTGGATTAGAAGTGGGTCTTTCCACTTCAAACTAAGCAAAAATCTCTTACAGGTGTACCCTCCACTTTTGGATGTTAGTTAATTCCAGATGTAGTCAATAATCAAAGTCCCTAAAAGTCAAGTATTATAGAGGGAGTGGTGGCTTGCATATATAGTCCTAATGATTTTGAGACTAGCTTGAGCTACATAATGAAGCTGTCTTCAAAATATCTTGAGCTTCAGTCTGGAGAGATGGCTCAGCGGGTCAGAGATCTGACTGCTCTTCCAGAGGTCCTGAGTTCAATTCCCAGCAACCACATAGTGGCTCACAACCATCTGAATGGGATTTGATGCACTCTTCTAGTGTGTGTCTGAAGGCAGTGACAGTGTTCTCATATAAATAAAAGAAATAAAATGTTTAGAAAAGAAATCAATTGAGGCCATCCTGGTATACATAGCTTAAGACTAGCCAGGGCTACATAGTGAGATCCAGGAGAGCCAAGGCTGCATAGAGCAACCTGTCTTAAAAAAACAAAACAAAACAAAAAACTCAGAACAAATAATGACTGGAGAGATGGCTCAGTGCTTAAGAGCACTGGCTATTCTTTCAGAAAGGTTCTGAGTTCAATTCCCAGTAAGCACATGGTGGTTCACAATCATCTGTGATGGGATCTGATGCCCTCTTCTGGTGGGTCTGAAGACAGCTATAGTGTACTCATATATATAAAGTAAATAAATCTTAAAAAATAAAATAATAAGTTAAATATATTTACCATATCTTGTTATGTAAATAAGGTTGAAGACATTGCTTAATGGTAGAGCATTCTCAGGCATGCAGAGGGTGCCCTGACTTCAGCACTAGAAGAATCCCAGTTCACCACGTGAGCCAGAGTCCTGCACTATTAGTCTTGGATTTGCAAACTGTTGTCAAGATATGGTTGCTATTTTCCTTTTAAAAAATAGTCTCAAGTTTCTTGACAAATTTAAAAGAACACTTACCAGACCACCCAGAGTGTGAATAGTGATTATACCCCCATAGGAATTTCCTGTCGACATTTTTTTTTTCCCTCCAGTTTTGAGGCAGGCTTTTGCTATATGTCTCATGCTGGTCTTGAATTTATAGCCATCTAGCACCTGAGTGCCCAAATTACATACAGGCTTGTTCTCCCATGCTCTCCAGATTCCTGACTGGGCTGGAGCCTGAGGGGTGGGTGACCGTGTGGCCTGGGCTGAGATCTGAGAAGTGGCATTTGCACTCAGCACCTAGGAACATATGCTGCTGTGCTCTCTAATTACTTATGGTCCAGCAGACTTAGATAGTTCGGATTCTAGAAAAAACTAGAAATCACAGCTTCTACATGAACTCTCTTGATTCTTAAATATAACTCCTAAGTTTCCCTGTCCCCCACTCCTTTCTTTCTGTCTTAGCTATAGTCTTACAGTGAGATCCTGGCAGACCTGGGATGCCCTGTGAAGACTGGGTTAGCCTTGAATTCATAAGAGAATTCTGCTTCTGTTTTCCCAGTCCTGGGGTTAAAGGCGTACAGCACCATGCCTGACTGTAGACTTATTTTTCATTTTACTTATGTGTATAGGTGTTTGTCTCTGTGTGGGTGCATGTATGGGTGCCGATGCCTTGCAGAGGCTGCAAGATCCCCAGGAGTTGGAGTTATAAGCAGTGTGAGTTACCTGACAAGGGCGCTGAGAACTGACTCTGGTCTTTTAGAGGAGTAGTATGTGCTTTTAACTACTGAATCATCTAGCCAACTCATTTCCCTCTCTGTATTTAATGTCTCACACAGTTTAGTTAGGTGGTGCAGTTGAGATAGGCTTTACCCTCTGCCCTGATCGTAGGTCAGCCCAGCATATCCAGGGCCCCTTGTACCTGCATCCTATTCTCAGGAATGTCCTCTCCAACCCTTCTCTGTAGGCTTTTCCTCTCTATCTCTGCTTTGGCCCTGAGAATGAAGACCTAACATTTATGTCTCTGTTTTTGTTGTTGTTGTTGTTTTGTTTTGTTTTGTTTTTTGTTTTGTACAGTGGAGAGAAGCAGGCTTCAGGAAATGCTGTCCCTGTTGGGACTGGAGACATACCAGGTACAGAAGCTCACACTCCAGGACTCCCTGCAGATCAGTTTTGACAGCATGAAGAACTGGGCTCCTCAGGTTCCCAAGGACCTTCCCTGGCATTTCCTCAGGAAGCTGCAGGCACTCAACGCTGAAGCCAGGAACACCACCATGGTGCTGGACATGCCTCCAGAAGCCTGGCCTGCAGAGAAGGAGAGCCAGATGGAGGAGGAGATGATGTACTGGGACCCAGCTGAGGACGTCGCCGCTGACATCTACTCTTTCTCTGAGCTGCCCATGCCTGATACACCTGTGAACCCCCTAGACCTTCTCTGTGCCCTCCTTCTGTCTTCAGACACCTTTCTGCAGCAGGAAGTCCTGCTGAAGATGTCCCTCTGTCAGTTTGCACTCCCACTTGTATTGCCTGATTCTGAAAACCACTGCCACACCTTTCTGCTCTGGGCCTTGCGGGGTGTTGTGCGGACGTGGTGGTTCCAGCCCCCACGGGGCCTTGGGAGTTTCCGAGAAGACAGTGTGGTCCTGTCCAGGGTGCCCACGTTTGCTTTTGTGCGCATGGATGTCAGCAGCAACTCCAAGTCCCAGCTGCTCAATGCGGTCCTTAGCCCGGCCCGCCGGCAGTGGGACTGCTTCTGGCATCGGGACCTCAATTTAGGCACTAATCCTCGAGAGATCTCAGATGGGTTAGTGGAGGTCTCCTGGTTTTTCCCCAGTGGCGAGGAGGACCTGGACGTTTTCCCAGAGCCCATGGCCTTTCTGAACTTGAGAGGTGACATTGGGTCTCACTGGCTACAGTTCAAGCTCTTGACAGAAGTGTCCTCTGCTGTGTTTATCTTGACTGACAACATCAGCAAGAAGGAGTACAAACTGCTGTACTCCATGAAGGAGTCAACCACAAAGTACTACTTCATCCTGAGTCCCTACCGAGGGAAACGCAACACGAACCTGCGCTTCCTCAACAGGCTGGTCCCCGTGCTGAAGATAGACCACTCTCATGTCCTGGTGAAGGTCAGCAGCACCGACGGCGAAGGCTTCGTGAAGCGCATCCGGGCGATTATGTGCAGCGTGGCTCGATCTCCCTGCAGGAGGGTGTCTGTGGAGGACATGGCACATGCAGCACGTAAACTAGGCCTCAGAGTTGATGAGGACTTTGAGGAGTGTCAGAAGGCGAAGGACCGGATGGAGAAGATCCTCAGGAAGATCAAGGATGTGGATGCCTACAAGAGAGACGAGCTTCGGCTGCAGGGCGAGCCTGCGAGGAGGGCAGCCCAGGCTGAAAGGGAGTTCTGCCAGCTCCAGTGGGTCCCGGAGCCCCCAGAGAAGCACCGGGCTGAGCTGAGACGGCGCGTCCTAGAGCTCCGGGTGCAGCAGAATGGCCAGGAGCCTACCTCAGGGGTACAGGAGTTCATTCTGGGAATAAGCAGCCCCTCCCCGAGTGAGAGGCAGTATTTCCTGAGATGGATGGAGTGGGGGTTGGCTCGACTTGGCCAGCCACGGCTAAGACAGCCTTCAGAGACCCTCCTCACCCTGAGACCAAAACTTGGTGGGCCCTCAGACTTGACAGAGCCACTCTGGCCTGAGCCCTTGGGAGTGGAGCACTTCCTGCGGGAGATGGGCCAGTTCTATGAAGCAGAGAGCTGCCTGGTGGAGGCAGGGAGGCTGCCTGCTGGCCAGAGGCGATTTGCCCACTTCCCAGGCTTGGCTGTGGAACTGCTGCTGGGTGGGCTGCCCCTGGAGCTGGTCGATGGGGCCACCCTAAGCATCCCTGTTCGATGGGTCACTGGGCTTCTCAAGGAGCTGCATGTCCGCCTAGACAGGAGATCTCGACTAGTGGTTCTCTCTGCCCTAGGGGTGCCGGGCACAGGGAAGTCTACACTCCTTAACACTATGTTTGGCCTGAAATTTGCTGCTGGTAGGAGCTGTAGTCCCCGGGGGGCCTTCATGCAGCTCCTCCCTGTAGCTGAGGGCTTCAGTCAGGACCTGGGCTGTGACCAAATCCTGGTAATAGACTCTGGGGGTTTGATCAGTGGGGCCTTGGCCTCTGCTGGAGACAGATTCGAACTGGAGGCTTCCTTGGCCACACTGCTAATGGGGCTCAGTAATGTCACTGTGGTCAGTTTAGCTGAGACAAAGGACATCCCACCAGCTGTTCTTCATGCCTTTCTGAGGCTAGAAAAAATGGGGCACATGCCCAACTATCAGTTTGTGTACCAGAACCCTCATGACCTGCCTGTTCCCAGTCCCAAGCCAAGAGACCGGAGGCAGCTCCTGGATCCGCCCAGCGACCTGAGCCGGGCTGCTACCCACTTGGAGAAGCAGGGTGGCGGCTTCCGGACACTGGCAGGCCTGGCTGAGAGGCAGCACGTCTGGCACATCCCAGCCCTGTGGCATGGCGCGCCACCCATGGCTGCTGTGAGCTTGGGCTACAGTGAGGCCATTTTTGAATTGAAGAGATGCCTATTAGAAAACATCAGGAATGGCTTGTCCAACCAAAACAAAAACATTCAGCAGCTCATTGAGCTGGTACGGAGGCTGTGACTGGTTAGACTAGAGGGCCTCCTGCTGTGGCCTGTTGTGACAATGGTCAGGCTGTGTGTGTCTGGCACCTGAGAGTTGGCTGGTGCTTGCTGCTCAAGGGGCAGAAGGCCAGTGACAGCCAGGGGTGAAGGGCCTCTTCACAGTGTTAAGAAGCAATCTCACACTAGCTCAGAAATATCATTGAGAATAATCCGAGGCCCGGGGTGGGGTGATATAAGCAGTAAGTAAGTTGATCTCTGTTCCTAACCCATGACAAGGCTCCTGGCAATTGGCCCTCTGGGTAGCTGCTCCCTCATTGGCCCCTGAAATTAGGAAACAGCTCCCTTAGTCACTGCAGATGCTGGCAGACAGGGATGTTTCAGGTTGTTCCAAGGAAGCAGAATCCACACAGGTCCTTTGTGGACCAGCCTTGAAGGTTTTGGTGATGTGCACCAAAGTGTGAGGCACTGCCATGGCACTGATGTGTGTGAAGCGCTCTCCGACCCTCGCCCAGGAAGTGCTCATCAGTTACCCTCCTGTGGTCCAGCACTCTGTCATCCTTCCTCAGCACTTCATGGCACATTGTCACATGTGTTTACTGTCTGCCCCTAGACTGTGAGCTGCTTGAGGGCAGGGCCTAAGCACCGTACAGCTCTCGGTCCCTAGGACCTGGCACACGTAGGCGCTTAATAAATGTTTGTTGAATTAATGAGTTGAATGAATGCTCAAATGATGGTAGTGTGCAGGTTCTACCTCTCCGTGCCCTCATTGTCCTCGTGCTCAGGACGACAGCCTCTGCCTGAAGAGGGGCCTGGGGAACAGGTTGTTACTGAAAATAGCACCTTCAGAGTAATTTAGCACGTTAGTCCTTACCCCATTTGTGGTTGCCAGAAGGAAATCCTAGACTGCAGTGCCTGCATAGCAGGACATTAGATGATCTGCTGTACATTCTGAAATCTTGTCTCTGCAGCAAACTAGCCACTGTTTGAGACCAGTACTTGGTCAGGGACCTTGGGCTCCTTCTGTTGATCTTCACCTGGATCAGCTGTCACTACAGTAAGTTTCAGAGCCCTGCCCACCAACATCTAGACCTACGAGTTTCTACCTAACTGTGTCTTGCTGCTGAGGTCTTGGCCATTCCTTTCATCTATGTTTTTGATCTTCAGAGAAATAAGGCAGTGGCCTGAGACCCTCTCCTGTGTCTTGTCCCTTTACTAGATTCAGCAAAGGTGCCCTTGGTTCCAGGGTACTTGCCCACCCTTTCTTGAACCAAAGGCCCACTGTACTTCTCTGCTGGCCTGGCTCCCTGAGTTCCCCAGGATGACCACTAGGTCCCCTGGTGATCTGGTGGTAGGTCTGGCCATGTGGTAAGAGTGCAATCCTGAAACTTTGCAAACCTGCTGTTTGACTAAGTTTAGGAAAAGGAGAATCTCTGACCTGTCTAGAACATTAAAATAACTTGTAGCATACTGATTCAGTTAGAAATAACTGAAACTTTTTTTTTTCATTTAAAAATTTTTATTTTTGCCAGCTGGGCATGTTGGCGCATACCTATAATCCCAGCACTAAGAAGGCAGAGACAGGTGGATATCTGGGTGTTTAAGGCCAGCCTGGTCTAGGATAGCCAGAGCTACACAATAGACCCCATCTAAAAATACACAGACAAAACAATAAAAAACAAAACCTTTCTTTTCCCTCTTCTACCAGAATCATAGAAACTTCTCTGGCACCCGTCCTACCCTGCAGGGATTTCACCAGCATATTCCTAGCTCCAAGTTCAAGCACAGGGAATACCTCTTAAGAATTGTTGCATATAGGGGGCCTGTGAGATGGTTCAGTGGGTACAAGCACTTGCAGGAAAGCATAACAACTTGAATTTGGCTGGGCGGTGATGGCGCACGCTTTTAATCCCAGCACTTGGGAGGCAGAGGCAAGTGGATTTCTGAGTTCGAGGCCAGCCTGGTCTACAGAGTTCCAGGACAGCCAGGGCTACACAGAAAACAAAACAAAACAAAACAAAAACCTTGAATTTGATCCCTGGAACTCACATAAAACTGGAAGGAAAACTAACCCCATAAAGTTGTGCACTGACCTCCACATGTGCCATGCTACCATTCCCCATGTACACACTTCATAAGCACACATGCTAATAATAAAACTAGGGTATTTGCTTTTAGAGTCCCTTCTACACCTGAAAGTTCAAGAATTGCTTTCAACCATACTTAAAAATTGTTTTATGCTGTTCTTAAAATCTGAGACAAAGAAGGCAAGATTCATGACAGCTTAGAAAAAGATTTTTTTTTTTTTTTTTCCGAGACAGGGTTTCTCTATGTAGCCCTGGCTGTCCTGGAACTCACTCTGTAGACCAGGCTGGCCTCAAACTCAGAAATCTGCCTGCCTCTGCCTCCCAAGTGCTGGGATTAAAGGCGTGCGCCACCACTGCCCGGCCTTAGAAAAAGATTCTTTATATTGGAATGGTGGTGTACAGCTGTAGTACCAGCACTTGAGAGATGGGGGATCCAAAGTTCAGGGTCAATCTGAGTATACAGCAAGACTCCCATCTCCAAGAAGATAAAAACATCTTTCATGAAGTCTGTCCACCACCCAGAAATAAAATTCAATTTTGTATTCCTAGGATTTAGATACATGCAGAGAGTTTGGAATTTCATAACTCTCATCACAGTTTCAAGGGGACACAGATTATAGGACAGAGTGTGGTGGCACATAGCTGTATTCTGAGCATTTTCGGAATTGAGCAAAGAGGATAGTTCAAGGCCAGCTTGGGCTACACAGTGAGACACTATCTAAAAAATACCAAAACCACTCTGGAGGCAGAGGCAGGTAGATTCCCAAGTCCAAGACCAGTCTCTTCTACATAGTTTGATCTCTAGACCCTGTCTCAAAACAAAACCAAATAACAACCTAATAAGTTACTCCATATATCATTAGGACCCATCTGTTTTTATGTATCAAACTTGGACAACAGACCAGTCTTAGAATCAGAAGTTGTGGAGACTCCCCTGGAAGTAGGGCATTTTGGGAGAACACTATGGGCTATGCTGGGACACAGATAATTTTTTTGGGGGGAGGGGGTGGTTTTTCAAGACAGGGTTTCTCTGTGTAGCCCTGGCTGTCCTGGAACTCACACTGTAGACCAGGCTGGCCTCAAACTCAGAAATCCACCTGCCTCTGTCCTCTGTCTCCCAAGCACCAGGATTAAAGGTGTGCGCCACCACTGCCCGACGACACATCATTTTTAAGACATCTAGAAACTAGGGCCTTCCACCAAGTGGTGAACCAGGGTCAACAGGCCTGGGAAAGTGCTAGTCTTTCCCCGAGGAAGGTCTGCACATAGAGGTTCATGGCAGCCTCCCAAAGTGAGTTTAGAGTAGTTCATGGACTGGAGAGATGGCTCAGTGATTAGGAGCATGTAACTGCTGAGAGGACCTGGGTTGTCTCAGCCCTCACATGGCTGCTCATAGCTCAGGTTCTCTTCTGCCCTCCCACCCAGCACCAGGCACAAATATAGTATGTATATACAAATTCAGGCAAACACGCACACATACACCCCCCCTCTCTACTGCAAACTAATCATCTGAGGGGATTTCAGAAAAGACATGTACCTGCTTTCCCACAGGCTAGTTGGGCTCTGTCAGTTTCTGAGAGCATGGGCTACTACTTATCACACGAAGAATAAGAACTTGCATCTGGCTGGGCAGTGGTGACACACACCTTTAATGCCAGTACTTTGGAGGCAGAGGCAGGTGGATTTCTGAGTTCCAGGCCAGCCTGGTCTACAGAAAAACAAACAAACAAACAAAAAACCAAAAAACAAAACCTGCCTTGCATCTGAGAAAGTAATACACACCCTGGGCTTTGCATTGGGCCTGGAGGGGTGCTGCAGCCATTCCCATGTGGCTCCTGGCTAAAGCTGCTCCATACCTTGCAGTCACCTAGCCACAGAAGCTGGGCCCCCTCCTTCATCCTAACATGGGTCTGAACCTTCACCCTATATGGTGCAGGATCCCAGAAATAGAACAAGCCCGTGCTCCGAAGGAGGCCTGAGCCCAACCACTCTTTGAACCCAGAGCCTCTGTGGTCTCACCTCTAATGGGATGAGGTAGTGGAGATACTGCCTTAACATGATGGAACAGAGCATTGCAAGTGCACACTGTAGGAAAAATGCCTCCCTTTAAAAGGTTCCACCTGGAGCTGGGGATGTCGGGGGAGGTGGGAGGAGGCTTAAGAGCACGTTGCTCTTGCAGAGGACCTGCACATGCAGCATCCATACCAGGCAGCTTACAACATCCTCGCTCCAGGGGATCTCACACCCTCTTCTGGCCTCCACAGGCACCTGCACACATTGGCACATGATCACCGGCACACATACACAAAAATAAATGTTAAAAGTGGAATTTCCACTGGTTGGGCTGGACATGGCTTGGTGGCTAATGCCTTGGCTATGTATGAGGATCAGAATTGGGAGGCCTAATATGCATACAGAGACCTGTAATCCCATTGCTTAACGGAGGGAGATGGGTCTGGCTTGGTGATGAACGCCTTTAATCTCAGCACTTGGGAGGCAGAAGCAGATGGTTTTTGTAGCACATGCCAGGTCAGTCAGAGCTGTACAGTCTGGAAAAAAGTACAAAAACAAAACAAAACAAAACAAAACAAAACAAAAGAGGAAGACAGGACCCCTGAAGCAAACTGGCCAGCTAGACTAACTGAATTGGTGAGCTCTGTAGAGGTTCTGAGACCATGCTTAAGTAAATGTGGTGAGGGGTGACTGAGGAAGACCCCCCAGCATCATGGCTTGAGTAGAGAGAACATATTTGATTGTGCTAATGTCTGATGCTTGGAGGGGGAACAGACTCCAAGCACAGTTTTCATGCCCACTCACGTAGCCAGCCCCGCTGCCGGCCGACTGGCAGAGTGTATGACTTTGTCACTTCACCTTTATGAGATTCAAGAGCAGCCCAAGGATCTGTTCTTCCTCTTCTCTCTGCTTCAGAGGACCGATAAAACAAAAACAAGCAAGAGAAACAGTAAGACCCCACCAAGCAGCCAAACACAAAAGGCATGTAACTTCTCTGTGGTAATATGGTGTGAGTTTTCATGGATGGTGCCCAAGGCCTTATGCTTGTGCCCCAACACCAAGCTATACCCTCATCCCTACAGTAACCATTACTATCCCCATTTTACAGATGAGGGAGCCTGGACACAGGGAGGTTGACATTTGCTTTTGTTACACAGCTAGGAAGTGGTTTAAGTTTGGACCTGGATAGTTCAGATGCTGCAAACCATATCTCTTTCCATGTTAGAGCAAATTTATATAATTTGTCAAACTACAAAATTATAATACTTTATGAGCAATTTAAAAACAGCTTAAAAGGATTATTTGGGAAAAGTTAAAAGACTTTACGTTTACAAAAAATTAAGGATTTTGAAAAAGGTCACATCTCTATAAGTTAGTTCCCTTATCTACTATTTGGAACAGTTGGAGGCTGTAGTTTAAAAAATTAAGAATAAAACATTGCCAGTAACGTCCAGAGGAAGGACCCAGATTCAAGTGGCCAAAGGAATTTGACCTTAGAAACATAGATGGCAGCTAATAGATCAGCTTTTGCCTCACTGTCATTGGAGGCACCAACCAGCTAGCTACCTCATTTCCATTTTCCTCTGTAGGTCTAATATTTCTCCCTCAGGAAACATGGGGTACACATACCATTTGCTGACCCATGTATATCTTTTTTTTTAAATTAAGATTTATTTACTTATTATGTGCAAGTACACTGTAGCTATTTTCAGACACCCCAGAAGAGGGCATCAGATCTCATTACAGATGGTTGTGAACCACCATGTGGTTGCTGGGATTTGAACTCAGGACCTTCAGAAGAGCAGTCAGTGCTCTTAACCTCTGAGCCAAGTACTGTCTTCTGTTTGTTTGTTTGGTTGGTTGGTTTGGTTTTTTGAGACAGAGTTTCTCTGTGTAGCCTTGGCTGTCCTAGAACTTACTCTGTAGACCAGGCTGGCTTTGAACTCAGAAATCCGCCTGCCTCTGCCTCCCAAGTGCTGGGATTAAAGGCGTGCCCCACCACCACCTGGCTGTTTGTTTTTGAGACAAGATCTCTCAATAAGTCAGGATAGCTTGGAACTATGTAGCTCTGCCTGGCCTTGAACTCAAAGCAGTCCTCCTGCCTCAGCCTCCCAAGTGCTTATAGGATTATATGAGTGAGCTACCAGCCAGCCATGCCTATTAAATGCCTTCATCCTAATAGCTATAAGAAGTAGTTATTTTCCTTAAGTTTGTGTGTGTGTGTGTGTGTGTGTGTGTGTGTGTGTGTGTATAAGAGAGAGAGAGAGAGAGAGAGAGAGAGAGAGAGAGAGAGAGAGAGAGAGAGAGAGTGAGAGAGAGAGAGAGAGATCGGTCTGGGATGGGCTTTTGAAACCTCTAAGCCCACCCCTAGTGACACATCTTCTTCATCCAGAGCCTAATAGGGTCATTCTCATTTAAACCACCATACCGTGATCCTCTCTTTCCACCTTTACAAGGGCTCTGAGAATAGAACTTGGGGCAACAGGCTTGGGCAGCAAGTGCTTTATCAGCTGAGCCATCTCAGCCCTGTGGTGAGAAGTTTCATTTCTACATAATGGGACCAGTGCTCAACTGTACAAATGTAACAGGTTTGCCTCTTGGTAAGTGCAAAATCAAAACAAATATAGTCAAGACATAGAGTGGAGAAAGGCTTAAGACCTATGGCCGGACAAGGTGGCACATGCCTCAGCAGATCAGAGGATCAGGAGATCAAGGTTAGTTTTTGGTACACTTCTTCCAGACCGGTTTGGGCTCTATGAGATCTTATCTTGAAAACAGAGTATTGCCTGCTGCAGGCAAAGGAGCACTGGGGTTATTTCCAAAGCAATACCCCTCCTTAAACAAGGAAAGAATGAGGATTTTATCCAGAAAACCTGTACACATTTGTGTAGGAGTTGGCTTATTTCTAAGAATGACCAGTTCCTGATCATGTTCTTTTATTTTGAGACAGGACCTTACTCTGCTGTAGCCTTGGAGCCTGGAGCTCTATATGTAGACCAGCTTGGCCTTGAACTGGTAACAGATCCATCTGCCTCTGCCTTCTAAGCACTGAAATTAAGAGTGTGAGTGCCCACTCCCATGGATGCTTTGAAGGTGCTATTTAAAAGGAGTTCCCAGCAGGGTGTGGTGGCACACACCTTAAATCCCAGCATTCCAGAGGCAGAAAAGGCGTGTCTGTGAGTTTGAGGCCAGCCTGGTCTACAAATTGAGTCCAGGACAGCCAGAGCTTGTTACACAGAGAATCCTTATCTAATAAAAAAAAAAAAAAAGAAGAAGAAGAAGAAGAAAAAGAAAAAGAAATTCCCTCCTGAAGGCACTTGTCATTGAACATTTTGTTATGAGAGTCAGACTCTTAATGTGCTTTCTTTAGTAGAGTGAGTTCTTCACGATGCCATTCCCCCGTATTAGTAATTCCTTGATACCAATTACATCAACATTGCTCTAGCCTCATAAATTTCCTTGCCATTTAAAATGTTCTTCCTTGGGTGGCTCCAGTGCAGAGATATACCCTCAACACACTGCCTCTTTCCCTTTATTTTAAAAGACTAGGAGCCACCCCAGCAACCCCTTTTCTGGGTTCTGCTCAGCATGAAAGCAAATGACTATTCTCAGCCCAAAGGAGGCTGATGCTGACGCTGTCCTATTGGATATTCCTGGTGAGTACATGGGCTCAGGCAGGGCCTGAGGGCTGGCTCATTTTCTCTTCAGTTCTCTACAGGACATGCTGCTTCTACCACCTATGAGGATAAATACCTCATGGTTAATGTTTGTTTGTTTTGTTTTTCCAGATAGGGTTTCTCTCTGTAATTCTGGCTCTCCGGGAACTCGCTTTGTAGACCAGGCTAGTCTTGAATTCAGAGACCTACCTGCCTCGGCCACCCGAGTGCGGGGATTAAAGGCATGCGCCACTAGGTCCAGCTAAACCTCAGTTTTATAACACCAAATTCTCGCATTTAAAATCCAACACTAGCCGGGAGGCAGAGGCAGGAGGATTTCTGAGTTCGAGGCCAGCCTGGTCTACAGAGTGAGTTCCAGGACGGCCAAGGCTACACAGAGAAACCTGTTTCGAAAAAATTAAAAAAAACAAACAAACCAAAAAACCAAAAAACAAAACAAAACCCAACACCAGGTCGGACGATCGACTATCGACAGTTCCTGGTATCCCAGGTCACGCCCTCTCTCTTACCTCGCCACGCCCTTTCTCAACATGCCACGCCTTCTCCCTTACCTCGCCACGCCTCGCTCCGCCCCCGCCCGGGTTCCCGTTAGTCCCTGCTCTGAGGCACCTCCTCCCTGCGGCTGCGCACTGACGCGTCCCGCGTTGCGCGGGCCCAAAATGGCGTCGTCCGTGTCCTTCTGCGGGCTTGGGCTGCGGGTGAGTAGGCTGCGCGCGGGAGGGCTCGGGCGCCGCCCGGTGTCCGCTCACTCCCCGTCTCCCTGCAGGTGCTGGCGTGCGGCCGGGAGCTGCCTTGCGCCTGGCGCGCGCTGCACACCTCCACGGTCTGCGCCAAGGTGAGTGCCGCGGGCGGGCCTGGGGGCTGCCAGGGCGGCTGGGCTCGGCTGCTCCGTGACCGCACCTTCGCTCCTAGAACCGGGCGGCGAGAGTCCGCGTGGCCAAGGGGAACAAGGCGGTGAGCTACGAGGAGGCGCACGCCCCCCACTACATCGCACACCGAAAGGGTTGGCTGTCGCTGCACACAGGTGAGGGCGCCTGGGAAGGACCCAGGTGGCACGGATGGCTCTTTAGCGTGCTCTTTAAAGCACAGATCCGAACTTTGGGGTTGGAGGCCGGGCGTGATGGCGAACGCGCTCGGGAGGCGGATCTCGGGTTTAAGGACAGGTAAGGTTACGTAGTGAGACCCTGTCACATTTAGTTATGGGACTGGAAAGAATTACCGGGAAGATTGCTAAAGTGCTGTGCCGCTCAAGCATGAGGATGCACCCTCGCTTCTAAGTGAAAACCTAGTGGAGCTCTAACCACAGTTCGAGGAGTGTGAGGATGAAGGAGACATTTGATCCTTGGGGTCACTGGTCAGCCAGTCTTAAGTAAACGAGTAGCAGATAAACAAACGGAGAGTGATAGAGGAAAAACATTGGCTGTTAAACCCCTGGTCTTCTCCATTTGCCTGTCAAGGGAGCATGCTTGCACACACACTGTCCGCCTGTACAGATAACAGAATCCAGTGCGACTCACAGTTTAGGATGTTGAAAGGAATTTGAATAGTTCTTGCTAAAGTCTCATTGGAGCCTCCATAGAACAGTATTTGCATGCCTATAAATAAGGTTTGACAGTGCTTTGGCCAGCCATAATTTACAGATGTGGACTAGCCCACAGTAGATGCGGTAGAGAAGTCTACCTAGAATCCTAGACTTGGAAGAGTGTGGCCTAAATAATGCTGAACCATCTTTAAGATTAGAGTGTGGCAGTGCACTTCAGTCTGCTCTGGAACTCTCACACTTCCATCTCATTTTTCTCAGTGCCGCGAGTATAGGTATGCACCATATCACCTGCCTGTTTTTCCTTTGGTAATATTGGAGTTTCAACTCCCAGTCAATAAATTGTTTATCCTCGTTTATATGCGCATGTTCATGTGCGAGTGCAGGTGTCCGTGTATGACACTGCATGTATGTGAAAGTCAGGACAGACTCAGGCCAGTCCTTGCCTTCATCTTGTTTGAGACAGGATCTCTTTCTTGTCACCACCTGTATGTGCCAGGCTAGTTGGCATACAAACTTGTGGAGATTCTCCTGCCTCTGACCCTATCTCATAGTAGGAGCATAGGTATTACAGATGCTGGTGCCCACTATTGCGATGACCTTTGTGTGAGTTCTGGGCATCGAGTTCAGGTCCTCATGCTTGTACAGCAGATGGTATGCCCACCGAGCTATCTGCTCAGCCCCCCAGCCCTTGCATATTCTTATAATTTATCTGATTAAAATTTATCTGTAACCTCAAAGTCATTCAGGATCGTTCAGGGAGGTGGGCCAAGCAAGACCCACATGCGGTCCCCTGCTGAGGTTAAACAAGCTTATATTGTGAAATGTGCCCTTTTGGAAGTTTAGAACCATATTACAACCATTATTGTGCCTTGTGTTGGGGATGTGGCCTTTGTGTGGTCCTGAAATGCGGCCTAGTGTTTCTGTGAGCTCAAGAAGACCAAAGTGCCCTACGGAGAAAATTCTGTTAGAAAAACTTTACTTAGGCCTGAGTTATGGGGTCTCCTTATTAATGAGTCAGCCTTATACAGAGAAGTACAGGCAAAATTATTTATTCATCTCCTGATAAAAAATATTGTGAGGAGAGGCATGTTCAAAGCTTGTTGTGAATTACCACTAGGAGCAGTTGCCCAGAATGCACTAGTTATGTAATGACATAGTAACCGTTGTGAACTAAAGAGAATCTGTAATTTGTTCAGCATGTGAGTCCTCACCTTGAATTAACATTCGATAGAATGCACATATAAAACATTGAAAATACATGTTCTTGAATTCAGTGCCCAACTTCTTCCATCCCCCGAAAAATGTAAGATACAGCTTGGAGGTTGTACCCAACTTTGTACTCTAGCCTGTCTCAGCCTTTTGTAAAACGAGGAGGATGATAGTGCTGACTTCAAAGGATTGAATATATGTGGCTCTTTAGATTTATTTAAATTACTGCTGTGTGCAAGTGCATGCGCATGTATGCACGGTGCACCTGTGGAGGTCAGAGGGCAACCTCTGAGCCAGTTGTCTGGGCACCTTGTTGAGACAGGGTGTCTCTCTTGTGTCTGGACTCCAGGTATCTCTTGAACTTCCTGGATAGTTAGTTCTCCATCTCCACTGTCATCTTGCTGTAAGAGTGCTAGGC
>JADRCD010195463.1:0-15381 GCA_019843815.1 Montemys delectorum | reverse complement strand
TTTTTTTTTGTTTTTTTGTTTTTTTTTTCGAGACAGGGTTTCTCTGTGTAGCCCTGGCTGTCCTGGAACTCACTCTGTAGACCAGGCTGGCCTTGGACTCAGAAATCCGCCTGCCTCTGCCTCCCAAGTGCTGGGATTAAAGGCGTGCGCCACCACCGCCCGGCTTGTTTTTGTTTTTTGATGCAGAGTTCTCTATGTAGCCCTGGAACTCACTGTGTAGACCAGGCTGCCCTTGAACTCCAGAGATTTGCCTGTCTCTGTCTCCAGAGTGCTGGAATTAAAAGGCATATACCACCACCACACAACTATATAAAGATTTTTTTTAAAAAAAATGCTATTCTTAACACTCTTCTTTGAGGCTGAATTTTTCATTTTTCAAACAAGGCCTTACTTTGCAGCCCAGGCTGGCCTGGTGCTTGTTATATAGACCAGACTGACATCCAATTTAAAGATCCTCCTACCTTTGCTTTACAAGAGCTGGGATAGCATATGTGTACCAACAAACACAACCTGAAACTATTTCAAAATAAAGTTTTGGATGGATCTGATTGTTCATACTGTAATTCCAGTGCTCAGAAGTTAGACTCAGGAACAGCCTATGCTACATAGTGAGTCCAATGCCAGCCTGGTCCACAGGGGACCCTCCCCAAATAAACTACTTTTGTTAACTTGGTAAGGGCAGTAAGGACAACCCATCTGAGCCGTGTTATAATAGCTGGGCAAGGATAACTAGAGCAGTGTGCACAAGGCAAGAAGAGAGAAAAAAGTTTGAGGGTTGGGTAAGAGGAAAGGTGCAGAGATGTGGGGTGTGAGGTCCTTAACTTTCAAGGATGAGAGGTTGTTAATAAAATAGTGGCATCATCCCCTGGTTTGACCGTCCTGGGGCCTGAAGCGCCCAGAGATGCAAAAGGATTGAATAGGTATAAGCTGGGGGCAAGGATCAGGAGATCACCTGGAGCTTCCCCTTCCAGGGCCTAAGGCTCCTGGGGGTCCGAGCTCTAAGCTCTTAGTTCCCCAAGGACCAAAGGCAACCCTAGGCCCCTACGACCTAGGGCGCAGCCCTACTTCCTGACAGCGGTGAGGCCGCGACAATCCGGCAAACCGACTAAGAAGGGAAAGTCCAGCGGGTGATGCGTCAAGCCGCGGACACGGCTGACTTATTTGGACCCAGTGGTTAAATTACTCAGGCTCAACCCACGGCAGGTGGTTCCGTGACCCTGCACCGCCCGCGAGGACCAGGTCGCGGCGCCCCCGCGAGGGCCGGCGCGAAACTGCGACGACTGGGGACTGTCCGGCACTACATCGCCCTCTTGCTACAGGAGTCAACCAGACACAGCGCGAGCGTTGGGAAATGCACAGAGGTCACGCCTTCGGGGAGGGGTTACAGCAGATGGGCGGGGCCTTTCTGGAGGAGGGGGCGGGCTCAGTGTTTGGAGGAGGAGCCTTAGGAGGGAAGATTACAAGTAGGGGGTGGGGCGATGATTGAGGGGTGGAGCATGCGTGATAGGTCGAGGTGAGTACGCGCGAGGAGGCGCATGCGCGCTAGGACCACCGTGGGAGCTGGCGGGAGGCCTGGAGGCCTGTCCGGGTGAGGGTGGTGTGAGGAACCGTCAGGGCTGGGCCGGGGAGTAGGAGGAGGAAGGTGTTGATCATTGGGGAGGAGCGGATGTGGGAGGGATGGCTGCGGCGGAAGCAGAGGGGACCTCGGGGGCAGGATGTCTCTTGGGAACGACGCGGGCCTTTCCGGTTGCTCCCCGGGTAGAAGACGCGAACTCTTGAGTTCCGGGGAGGCCTCCACTGTTCACTCTAGCAAAGACTGGGTGGCGAGTGCACAGGCCGTGCAAGTTGCTATGGGCAACCAGCCAGCGCGTCTGGCGAGACCTACATTGAGTGAGATGTTCCGGTTGTAGAACCGAAGCATCCTAGGCCCCCAGTCCCTGCAGTGACTGTAGGATGACTCCCTGTACCAGCCTCACCATCCACATTGGACTAGGATGTGGGGGCCTTCTGACTTTCCACTCTGTCTCTTTTATTAGGGTGAAGGCTCCCGCTCTCCACCACACCCCTTTGCCAGACATGCATTGTCCTTAGGAAAACTTAAATGGAAAAACATCAGCTGGAGCAGGTAGGTAGACTAAAAGAGGCCATAGTGATTTTTTTTTTCTGTATTTTTCTTTGTTGTTGTTGTTTTTTAAATTTCATCCCGTAAAACTAAAATCTCAGTCCAGAGCTACACTTGCAGCATAGTCTCTAGAATTCCTTTTAGTCTATGTCACCCTCTTGAGCTAAGTTCACTAAGCACAGGAGTTAGTTTAAATTTCAAAATCAGTTGTTAATAAACTGAGAAGTACAGAGAAACCCTGCCCCAACCCCTATCCCTAAAACAAAAGCAAAACAAAAAAAACAGCTAGCCAACTAAAAATTGAAAAGGCCCTTAATTAGAAAACACAAACTAAATGGACAGAAAATTTTCTCTTTTTTCTTTTCTAACTCAAAAAACCTCATAGTGGAATACGTCTGCTTGATGTGAAGGATGAACTCGCCACGTAGGGACTCGATATGAATGGGGAAAGGCCGGTCACCGTGAGTCTGGCATCTCATTAGTCATCCTAGATCTCCCCCAGTGTTTTATGGCTGACAAGGTAAGCTTAAGGGGTTGAGATGTATCTTGCCAACCTGCGGTTAAATAACAGAACCAGGCGCTTACATTACTTCTCTTTTCATTATTGAATATCCTTGAGTAAAACTAGAAGGGATGTGTTGTTCATGTGGGCAATGTGAGTCAGCTCAAAATATTATGATTGTTGTCAAATGACAGGACGTTGGACATCAGTAGAATTTAAGAGTCTGTAGTGGCTATTCCTGGTTGTCAACTTGACTACGTCTAAGATGAATTACAATCCAGAATTAAAAGGCTCACCCGTGGCCCTAATCTGGAGGCTGAGAGATACAAGTTTCTGACCTGAATCTTGGCATAGAGACCTTGAGGAATAGTGGCTACGAATCCCATAAGATTAACATAAAAAGCTCTATGAGTTCAAGGTCATCTGGGGTTAAAGGTGTGGTGGCACACACCTTTAACCTGGGCCACACTTTTTGCTAGAGACCTATATAAAGACATTGGAAAAAGGAAGGCTCTCTCTGCTTCACCTGCTTGCCTTGTGGGACTGAGCAATTGCTGGATCCTTAGACTTCCATTCACAGCTGCTGCCGTGACTGTTGTTGGGAGTTGATTGTTGAGAGTTGGACTACAAACTATAAGTCATCAATAAATCCCTTTACTACATAGAGACTACCATAAGTTCTGTGACTCTAGAGAACCCTGACTAAGACAGAGTCACTGCTAGTTTGTTTTTGATTTTGTCAGAGCTGTTAAGTTAATGTATTTGAGACAGTTTGCTATATAATTCAGGCTGAGTGTCAACTTTCAGTCTCCTGCCTCTGTCTCCTGAATACTGGTTTACAGGTGTCTGCACTCTGCCCAACTTACCAATAGCTACTAGTGTGGAAGCAACAGGTTCAGTAGGAGATAAGAATGGATTGATTGGTTGTCCTTTGAATTCTTTTTTTTTATTTTTTATTTTTTTTGAGGCAGGGTTTCTCTGCATAACCCTGGCTGTCCTGGAACTCACTCTGTAGACCAGGCTGGCCTCGAACTCAGAAATCCGCCTGCCTCTGCCTCCTAAGTGCTGGGATTAAAAGTCCTTTGAATTCTTTAGGTTCTTTCCCCCAATAAACTGTTTGGATGTGGGGAAACCACTCTTAAGGGTGGCATTTGAAGACATTAGCAACAGATCATTTATTCTTGAGAGAAACTAGAGATGAGTTTGAAGGATGACTAGTCCTTGGCATAGATGGATGACATTTATATCGGTCTTCTCATTTTTTTCTTTTCTTTTTTCCTTCTTTCTTGGCAGATGCAGATACTACGGCACTCCGAACACACACTGAAAACAGCTCTCCTCTCAAAGAACCCGGTGCTCGTGTCACAGTATGAAAAGTTAGATGCAGGGGAGCAACGGTTAATGAATGAAGCCTTCCAGCCACGCAATAATCTGTTTGAACCCATTACTGTGCACTCACAGTCAGACTGGATCTCCTCCCACCCTGAGGCTCCCCAAGACTTCGAACAGTTTTTCTCTGACCGATACAGAAAGGTTCCCTGTCCAAAGAAACATATTATCTACATTCAGTCCATTGGTATGTGCTGGGAATGTGAAGGTTTTGGATTGGCTTTCTGTAGTGCTGTCCCTGTCAGTGGGTGCTTTGGGAATTGGACTGGTGATGCAATTCAAGCAAGCAAATTTTAATGGCTACCCTTGTTGTGTTGGGAATTGAACCCGGGGCTCTAAGTATGTTAGATACTATATGTGACAATTAAAAAGTATTATTATTGTGTGTGTGGCGTGGGAGGGGACACACGTGTACTAAATGGAGCAGGTAACAAAGGACAGCTTTTGTAGAGCTGGCTCTCTGCTGCTGGTGAGCTTGTCAGGTTCAGCTCCTTTTCCTGCTGAGCCCTCTCCTTGGCCCCGTGTCCATGTCTGATTGCTATTGACAGTTGCTTCAGTGTAGGGATTTTGTAGCCAAATTGACTTAGCAGTGAAATTGTTACCTTTTGACTTCATGTTGTCATCAATGACTGATTAAGATGTGTTTAGATTTTATAGTGAATTCTGTTTCTAATGCCAGACAGCTTATGGAATAAAGGGAATATGCTTCCGTCATTTTAAAGTCTGTCTTCATTTCCTCTTCCTCCCCGACACCATAGGCTCTCTAGGCAACACCAGAGTGATCAGTGAAGAGTATATTAAATGGCTCAAGGGCTACTGTGAAGCATTTTTCTATGGTTTGAAGGTGAAGTTTTTAGAACCAGTGTCAGTGTCTGCAACCAAGTGTTCCTTTAGAGTGAATGAGCATACACAAAACCTACAAATCCACACAGGCAAGTGAGGCGCCTTTGCAGTTGGAAAGTGGCAGAGGGGATATCTGTGTGAAGTGTGACTTCTGCATGCACTTCTCTTTAAATAGGCCATATCCTGGCATTCTTGAAAAAGAATAAACCGGAAGATGCCTTCTGCATCGTGGGGATAACAATGATCGATCTCTACCCTCGGGACTCGTGGAACTTCGTCTTTGGACAGGCCTCCTTGTCAAGTGGTACTCCCTTTTGATACTGTTGGGATGTTGTTCAGCTTGAGGGGGATTCGAAGATATTCAAAGAGTAGGAAAAAGAAAACCAACCAGTAATATTTTCAGTCATTAGAACTGGTATTTTCTGTGGGTGCCTGCCATGCATGCTGTAGTGGGAAGTGTGCTCTGAAAGGCGGATGATAGGGTTCCTCTTCAGGAGGCCACATGCTCCCTACCTGACCCTGAAGGAACACTGCTTAGCTCAGAGTCGTTTGGAGATAGTTTGCAGAACAATCCCTATCCATCGACAGTGCTTGAGATGCCTGTTTCCTTTAGGGACCATATGTAAAACTCTTGATAATTCCGAGTGGTGTATGTGTGTGTGTGTGTCCGTCCGTGTGTCCGTGTGCATGCAAGCGTGCGTGCGCACTTCAAGGCAAAAGCTCTACTACTGAATTACATGCATCCATGACTCTTGCTGGTTGACTCTGCACTTTCAGTATAGCACAGATGGAGTAGCCATGTACCAATATATAAGCACATGTTTCCTTTTTCAAGTTATACATGGCTTTATTATTTTTTTTTTCTTAAGAAGATTTGGGATGTAACTCGGTGGTAGAGTGCTTGCTTAGAGAACTATCTTTGGGCTGCTTGTGGTAAGATGGCCCTGGAGTTGGAGGTTGATGAGTTCAAGGGTAGCCTTAGCTACCTAGTGACTTTTAGGTCTGTCTGGGCTACAAATACCCTGTCCCAAACATCCCAACCAAACGTAAAAGAAATGGAAAGAAACCAAAGTTTTTGCTGGCATTGAGGCACATGCCTGTGATTTCAGCTCTAGGGAAGCAGAGAAGGAAGATCGTAAGTTTGAGGCTAGCCTGAGCTATGCAACATGATTACCCATCAGGAAAAAAAAAAAAAAAAAAGATGAGAATAAAGTAAAGAAAAGCAACCTAAACCTCGACTGGGGACACAATAAACTGTAACTCATTAGAAACTGCCTTGAAATATTAGAGAGCCTGGAAGTGAGTCGGTCTCTTCTTTATCTTTTCTTTCTCCTATTTCTCTACTTTGTTCTCTTTCCCCTAGTTTTTACTCTCCTCTGACTTGACGCACACTCGTGTGAGTGCAAACACACACACACACACACACACACACACACACACACACAATCTAAGGCAGGCTGGAAGGGAAAAGACCAGTTAACAAAGGGGTGGGGGTGTGGGTGTGGGCGTCCTGGGGATGGGGCAGTAAGCACCAGGGCTGGAGAGAGCTGATGGGCTGTCTGGATAAATGACAGGCCTAGACTTTAGGCAGGGGCTTCCCCTGACAGATGCTTGTGTTAGAGGTGGGCGGGCCTGGTCCTTCTTTCATTGCTGCATCTGCAGTGCCCCATCTCTCAAGGTCCTTCATCACACCCTCAATTCTCCCAGCATGCCCCTTTTGAAGTCTTGGGTTACTATCCTGCTGTGTGTTTTTATTGGATGTCCCCTTTTATTAACACAATAGAAATGAAAACATTAAAAATAAATGCAAAACAATTTATTCATTGGACTAAATACCTCTAGTTAATTTTTTATATGCATTTTGAAGGGAACATTACCCAAACTGTCTCTATTTTAATTATTTTTTTCCAGGGGTAAGTCTTAAAAATACTACATGACATAAAACAAGAAAGGCCAGGGTAGCAGTTGATCCGAGGTGAAGTGAGGATATTTTACACAAGTAGCTGGGTTTTCTTCACGAGTAGCGGCTGTTTTTAAACAGAGGACCATTTGAAATGTTGTGGCTGAAGGGGTCACGTGAAGTAGCTCACAGAGGCGGAATGAAAGCAGCTTACCTGGGTCCATGATTAGATTTGCTTAAAGTTCAAACATCAAGCTGCAGCTCCCGAAGGTGACAAAGTTAAATCATACAAACTCTCTACAAGTTTATGTACTAACAAATAAAAATCTCATGAGCTCAGTGGTGAGACTTGCTCAGGGTACTTAGGGCCCTGGCCTTGCTCCCTAGCACACAAAAAACACACACACTCATAAGGTGGGAACACTGCTTTATGTGCTTGCGTCTCTGGCCTTGAGCCCTAGTAACTGACGCACACAGTCATCAACAGTGACAATTGAAAGACCTCAGTACACCTCTGTGGTCTCACACAGGAAGTGAGCCGCAAGGGGGTTTCATTCTGGTCACCTGTTACCCTCCTCTTGTGCTTTTAAAAGGAAATTGGGGAGAGGAAGAGGCTCTTCTATCTACAGACAGAGAGGCAGGAGGGATAGTGGGCGCCACTGTAGGGAAAGCCAGAAAAACTCACTGATGGTGAGGCAGAGGTCTGCCCTTGTGCTCCCATGGCGGACCGTGACTGTTTTATCTTGGCTGTTTTGGAATACATGGACTATCTGAGTGAAGTTTTTTTTTTTTTTTTTTTTTTTTTTTGAGGGAAAACTGTGAAACTTCAATTTTCCCTAGAATTCAACCATCCTTTGATGCTTCTCTTTGTATGTGTGTTAGCATGTCTTAATTATATGTAATAGTGGGATTCATTATGAGTTATTTACACATGTATATAATGTACTTAGATCATATTCAGCTCCTCATCCTTGTTCCTCTTTCAGGTTCCCCTCCAGCTCCTGTTAATTCCTTCCCTCTTCTCAAATAGTCCCCTTCTACTCTCTCCACCGTGTGTGTGTATGTGTGTGTGTGTGTGTGTCTGTGTGTGTGTGTAAATCAGTGAATTTAAGTATGTTTATGTATAGGAGTAGGAATGAGGGGATATTAAAGGAGCACAAATGCCTTAGCTCTGGCCACACCAGTGAAGAAAATGTCTCCTCCAGCTGGCCCCCAGGGAGGAGCTTGGATTTGGTGAGCCCCTCTCTCTGCAGTGAATTTTCTAGGGCAGGGGAATGAGTTGCCAGGTAAAGACCTTGATGGAGAAGTCTGGGACAAAAGTTCTTTGTGTCAGCAAATCTTTGACATATTGTGGAAACAATCCAGATGAGCACTGTCTGGTGAGATGCTTGAGCAGACTTTCTTGGTCAACCCTTCGTGTACCTTACCTACTGATTGCCTTTGCTCTCTTTGTAGGTGTGGGCATATTCAGTTTTGCCAGGTACGGCAAGGATTTCTACACCTCAAAATATGAAGGCAGTGTGACGACTCCGCATCTAACATCTTCCAGTGACTATTCCATTTTTGATAACTATTATATCCCTGAAATCACTAGTGTTTTGCTGTTGCGATCCTGTAAGGTAAGTTGCTTAGAAAGATCTTTCTTTTTTTTTTTTTCTTTAGTAGATAGACATTTTACTTTCCCCAGGATTGTTTGTAGGTGCTTGCAAGTTGCCTATCCTAGAACTGTGTGTTGAGACTATGTTCACAGGGCCCTGGGTGCTCACTAGCATGCAAATCAAGCCCCCTCTCCAAGAGCTACTGAATCTCTCTCTAGGGGTGAAGGGCCCCAGAACTGGAATTGTTAGGACCTTACTGGCCTAAAGGAGACTTACTATCTTCCTGCCTCAGCCTCCTGAGTACAGGGATGACAGTCATGTGCCACCACATTTTGACAGTCACAAATACAGTCATTATATTGTCATCTAGTGGCTTCCCACACATGGAATCCACCAGCCAACATATCAGCTGCACCAAAGGGGAAACCCCGGTCCAGGGACAGTAAGGAAATGACCATTACTAAGTATAGACAGTCTGGGCAGACATTTTGGTGATGGTGGTAATGGTGTTGATTGCTATAAACCTGTTTCTTGTGGCTGGGGATGAGGGGGGGAGTGTGTTGTGTAATTGCTGATGGTAGTTTCACAGAGCAGTGACATAAATGTCTTGCAGACTTTAACCCACGAGATTGGACACATACTTGGACTTCGACATTGCCAGTGGCTTGCGTGCCTAATGCAAGGCTCCAATCACTTGGAGGAATCTGACCGACGTCCTCTAAATGTTTGTCCTATCTGCTTACGAAAGCTGCAGAGTGCTATTGGCTTCAGTATTGTGGAAAGATACAAAGTAAGTGGGAAGGAGCACAAAGATGAGGGGAACAGCAGGCTAAGTCACAAAGGGCGTTTCCTATGAGGTCCTTTAGAGTTATGATTTAATCAGAGGAAATTAGGTAAAGATCAGGAAACTGTGGTTTTAAAAAAGTATAGAGAGGGCAGGCAAGATGGCTCAGTGGGTAGATCCTTTGCTGACTTGCCACAAAAGCATGAGGACCAGAGTGTGGGTCCCTACAAGCCACGTAAGTGCCTCTCTGTGATCCTGGTGCATAGGATGTGGAAACACTCCCAGAAGCAAACTGCTAGCTAGACTTGCAGACTAGCAAGCTTTGCGTTCATGGAGAGAAACTCTGCTTCAGTGTATAAAGAAAACAAACGCCTGAGTCAGCCTTGGGCCACACATGTACACACCAAACACACTACATTAAAAAACATGCAGAGAAAAATCCTTTAAACCCTCAGTTAGGGTGGAAGGACAGCTCCACCAGGAAAGGTGCCTGGGCCCCACAATGTGAAGACAGGAGTCACATCCCTGATGGACGGAGAAAATTGACTTCTGCACTCGTGTCATGTTGCCACTTCTCCCTCTCAACAGTGTAAATAAGTCCTAAAAAGTCACAAAGCTCTCTCCTGGTGACTTACACCTAGTGACTCACTCCCCACACTCAGGAGCAAGAAGGATTACCCTTTATTTGAAGCCAGTTTGGGTTGCATGAGTTCTAGGCCAGCCTGGGCTATAGGTTGAGACCATTTCAAAAGGAACAAAAAAGAAACTTCAATTTGAGTATGAAGCCCTGGGGCTTGTCTGATTCCTTGGAGTTACAAGCATTTGTGAACCACATGTTGGGTCCTGGGACCCACACTCAGGTCCTCTGATGGAGCAGTGAATGTTCCTAACCACTGAAGCATCCCTCCCTCCTTTAATGACTGTCTCACAGTTCAGGGAAAAACAGTAAAGGAAATCTCTCTGTCTCTTGTCCAGTTAGGTCAAAAGGGGCTGACTCTCCAGAGCAGGATGCATATTGATTTATGTGGTAGAGTTCATTTGTGTAAGCATATAACTATGTGGCTGTAATTTTCTAAATCAGACACAGACACACAAGTCTTTTAGAAAAGAGTGATGTCTTTAAGAAGGAAGAGAGGAGACTCCTGGGGTCCTGTGCACACATCAGCACATATCCTTGTGGTTACTTGTGCTCCGCATGCTCACGCAGGGACAGCACTTGAATCTCTCCAACCATGTCTTTATATACATATGTCTGCCCTTGCCTTAGAACATGGTTATGTTTATGTGCACATAGGCTAACAGCACAGCATAATATATGCCATAATAATGCCTTATGGAATATTAAGCAAATTGAGAAAAGGAATTACGATTATTTTGTCATCCTAAAATAGTGTAAAAACTAGTATAGTTTGTTTTCCTTTGCATTTTTTTTGAGGTAGGGTGGGGTTTCCTGCTGTAGCCCAGGCTAGATTGGAATTCACTATGGTAACTGTGAACTTGTAGCAGTCCTCCTGGCTCAGCCTTTTCTGAGCATTGAGATTATAGAGGTGAGGAACTCACTCTGACCATCATTTGTGTTATGTTCTCTATAGTTTTGGTCTGAGCTGGGTGTCACTCATGTCTTGAACTCATTATGCACTTCATTGGATACAAACCACAGACCGAGAAAACCTGACTCCGATGCCAGTGATGGAGCCTGAGATTGTTTTACTGTTTCTTGCTTTTTTGCTTTGTTTTGCTTTTTGTCTTTTGAGACAAGATTCCTCTGTGTAGCCCTGTTATTTGTTAAAATGCAGTGTGTGTGTTTTTCAAGGCACTGGTGAAGTGGATTGACGATGAATCTTGCGACGAATCAGGAGCAACTCCGAAAAATAGTTCTGAGCACGTGCATTTGCCGAAACCTGTGGAAGCCTTTAAGGAATGGAGAGAATGGATAATCAAATGCATCGCTGTTCTTGAAAAATAAGGACTCTGAGACAGGAGTAACTGAAATAAATACTGGCACACTAGGTGTTTGTGGGTAGAGCTCTTCATTGGGATAAACCATCTGCTGAGTGGGTGCTGAGGCCAGTTGACAGACTAGAGCTTGTCTGAAGCCCCTGGACTGGAACAAGGTTCACTAAGAACAACAAAACCCTCTCTGCCTTTCTCTCCGTATCACTAGCTGGTCTGGGCAGTAACTCCATCATTTCTACCCTTCAGATAGGATTAGGTGAAGCTAGATGGCAAACAAATAAATACTTTAAAAATCACTGTGTGGCCTAGGAATGAATCAGCACTTTTCCAGGTTGCTGTTGCTTTGAGAAGAGATGCTGGCCTTGTGAGGCACAGCTGAGTCAGCAGGGCTTTGGCCTTGCACAGGCTGCCACCCTTCTCACTGGTGGGTGTCTTTCCTTCATTCCTGGCCATTTCTGAGCCTTTCTCACAACAGCTGGTCGGGGGTGGGGAGTGGGGGGTGGGTGGGGGTGCAGTTAGAGCACCTTTCTCCGATGTAACCCATGGCTGTGTCTGAGGCCTTTACAGACTACTCTAATGGTGCTTATGTCTGTGGGTTGCACTCATTCTTTAGGGCTAGGTGGGACTGAAGTTTGTTCTTACAATGTTTTGTCTACTTTACACTGTGACATGTTTGAATAAGGGAGGGAGGGTTACTTAGCTGTCAGGATGCCAAGAACACCTGTGTGGTCTGCCAGCCTGGCCATCAGTGGGTGGTGGTAAGCAGGTTGACCATCTCAGGCTCAGCCAGTCTGTGAGATCAGTGCGGCTTGTGTCAATGGCTGGTGGTGACATAGTCCTTATTTGTTGTGCTGGCTTTTGTTTGGTTTGTTGTTGTTCTTTGAGACAGGGTCTCTTTATGTAGCCCAGGTTGGCCTTGAACGCATGGCGATCCCCTGCCTCTGCCTATCAAGAGCTGGGACTGAAGGTGTTGGGCCTTGGGCCAGCTTAGCACTCTACAGCTGAGCAACATCTCTGGCCTCCAGCTTCCCACTTTCCTACTTTATCTTTAAGGTAAGACCTCCTCTCTCTTTCAGTTTTTATTTTAATGCTGGGGCAGGGTAGGGAGGTGGGGGTGAGGCTGAAGGGCAACCTCAGGTATGGCTCCTCAGCAGTCAGGCCAGCCTGGCTGTCCAGTGAACCTCGGGGATCCAGCTGCCTGCTTTCCTCACCCCTGCCCCGTGGCTTCTGGCTATCACACATGGCCTGTGCTTATGTAGCAAGCCCTTTACCAGCTGAGCTATTTCCAGCTCTCTTTTTCCATTTGAAATCTAAGTGAAATCATTGCTGTGACTTACGTGGTGTAATTAAAAGCTTGTTGGCGACTGAAGCAGTGTCATTTCGCTTTCTTGCTTAACTGTCTATATCCGTTTTGAAAATGGCAGCTTGTCACTGACATCGGTTGGAGACTGTCCCTGGTCCTTCTAATGTTGAAAAGAAGTGGGCAGGCTTCACAGATTCTGTTTATGAAATGTAATCCCTCCTTGAATAATTACTCTTAAGTATTCCCCCTTCTACATTTTCTTTGATTTTCCTACCAAGCAAAATCAATTCTCCTGTGACATTAGTCATAAACCGAGAACAATGATTTGCCTAGGTTAAAAACTTGGGAATTACAATTATTTGAACAAGATAAATCCATTTGAAGCTGGGTGGTGGTGGTGCAGGCCTTTAATCTCAACACTCGGGAGGCAGAGACAGGCAAATCTCTGTGAGTTTGAGGCCAGCCTGGTCTATGGAGTGAGTTCTAGGACAACCAGGACTACACAAAGAAACCATGTCTCAAAAAAAAAAAAAAAAAAAGAAAAGAAAAGAAAAGAAAAAGTCTATTTGAGCCTACTCTACTAAGGAGCCAGGAATAAGATCTTTGGGAAGAAATTACTCTTGATGAAAATGGCATGGAGCAGCTAAATTTATGTAGCAAGCATTTGTTAAGAACTAATTAAATGCTGCTTTAACAAAGTAGGTTGTGTACACTTCTGGAGATTTTTTTAGGATTAACTTTAAAACAGAATTTAGGGACTGGTGAGATGGCTCAGCAGGTGAGGGCAGATGCCATCAAGCCTGAAGACTTGAATCTGATCCTGGGGACCCAAAAGATAGGAGAGAGCCAGCTCTCCAAGGTGTTCTTAATGCATGCTGTAGCATGAGCTCATATAAAAACAGAGGGGGAGGGAAGAGGAAGAGAGATACTGAGGAGTCTGTGATATACTGTGATACACTGTCTGTGTGATGTACTGTGATTACAGTGATGTAACTGGGGCTCAGGGCTAAAGAGTTGTTTCCCCAGCAAGCAGGAGAGCCTGGGCTCAATGCTAGCTTAGCCGTGCATACCCTTTACACTAGCAGGAATCCAAGCAGGTTTTGCTCTGCACGTGGATTTAACTACTTGATGAGAATAATTTCCCAAGGCCCAATTACTGTCTTAGAAATAAGTGACATTGAAATACCGTTCCCTTATGTTACAAGTCCTATTCTTTGACTTCAATAGTTATACTCCTCAAAGGACACCCCATCCCCGCACTCCTGCCCTGCCCACACTGGATCAAGCAAAGGATCAAATGTTGACATCTCACTCCACGAAAACTTAATAGAGACAGCCGAACAGAAGCAATGGCAAGGATTTTTGTTCAGTTTGTACTAATCCCATTATCTCATTCCTACTGGTTCTTTGGGATCAGTTCTCACTATATAGTTCAGACTGGTCTTGATCTGGCATCCTTCTGCCATTAGGGTGCCTCTCCTGGGCTTCGGATCACAAGCGCTTGCTTTTCGAAGCATGCATTTCTCTGATGTGGGCCTATGACTCATCCATCTCAAATCGCTTGAGGAACGGAGGGCCTGGGTGGTTGGTTGTTTCCTCTCCAAAGCCCCAGTAATAAAAATCCAAGCAGGCAGCCGCAGGACTGCTATTGCCAGGAGCGGGCCCTTCCCCGGCAGGAAACGCGTCGCTGTCCCCAGCTGCGCCCAGGAGCCCGTCCCTCGCGCGGATCCCCCTCGCGCGGATCCGCCTCTGCCAGTGGCGGTGGCGGGCGACACCTGTGGCCGCCCCTGGGAGGAGAACGGAGTTGGCAGTTTGCGGGCATCGGGAACCCAGGTAAACCACCGCAGCCTGACGCACCCCACCGCGGGGTGAGGGTGGGGGCCGGCCACCCCAACTCCCACCAAGGCCGGGCTAGATGGCACCTGAACCGTGAGTGGAATCAGTTCTACTTTAGAGAACTTGCAACGCTCTTCTGCCAAGATAAAAACAAAACCTCGGATATCGTGTTGGGGGTGTGTAGCCCGGTAGCCCTCTTGCATAAAAAGTCGTGGGTTTACACCCCCCTCTTCCCCAATCTAACTTGTATTCTTTTATCTGGAGCGACTCTGTCCAATAGAAAAGTACCACAAACCACGCGTGTAATTTTAACTATCCAGTAGCCCCTCTGACTAGCGGAAAAAGAAGCAGCTGGAATTCATTTCAGTAACATTTATTCCAGTACCACCAAAACGCCATCTCAACATGCACGTACTCCTCCCGGTACGAGTTGAGTTAATTCGTTTTTCTTACCAAGTCTTCAAAAACATCCTATCATCGGCTATCTCAACTCTAGCTGGCTGCCCCATGTGGCCGTGGTACTGTGATGCACAGCGCAGCTCCGGATTCATACTGCCCTAGAGTCCACCTGGGAAGATGGACCCTTAAGACCTTGGCAGCAGTAGAGAAAGGCTGAACTAGGGCACCATGCAGGTCTTCTGGATGTGCGAGCTGAATGTAGCGCAGAAGCGCCTCTGCTTCAGAGTCCAGTGGGCACTCGTGAGGAGTCTTCTCTCCCTCCCTCTCTCCCAGACTTCCTTCCTGTTTTTGTTTGAGAGAGGGGTTCACTGTGTAGCCTGGGCTGAACTCAAACTCACTATGTGGCTCTAAGCTTGTCTCAAACTTATGCCAATCCTCTTGCCTTTGTGTCCCCAGAGCTAGGATCACGGGCATTCACATCCATTTCTGATTTGTAGGGTATTTGGTTTGGTTTGGTTTGGTATGGTTTTGGACCTACCATTTCTTTGGGATGTATTTCAGCTTGGGAAAGCTGAGTTGTGAGGTTACAAATGTGGAGATTGTCTAGTCTAAACTCTCAGTGGTACCAAAATAAATAAGTAAGCAAGCAAGCAACTATGAAAGGCTTCTAGATGTGCAGTTGAGGCTGGAGAGGTGGATCACTGGTTAGGAACCTCAGCAGGTCTTTCAGACCTGTGGATTTGATTCCC
>JADRCD010195462.1:0-13322 GCA_019843815.1 Montemys delectorum | reverse complement strand
AGGTTGCGGAGAAATAGGAACACTCCTTCATTGCTGGTGGGATTGCAAACTGGTACAACCACTCTGGAAATCAGTGTGGCGGTTCCTCCGGAAATTGGACATAGTTCTACCAGAGGACCCAGCTATACCACTCCTGGGCATATACCCAGAAGATGCTCCAACATGTAATAAGGACACATGCTCCACCATGTTCATAGCAGCCTTATTTATAATAGCCAGAAACTGGAAACAACCCAGATGTCCCTCAACAGAGGAATGGATACAGAAAGTGTGGTACATCTACACAATGGAGTACTACTCAGCTATTAAAAACGATGAATTTATGAAATTCTTAGGGAAATGGATGGATCTGGAGAGTATCATCCTGAGTGAGGTAACACAATCACAAAAGAACACATATGGTATGCATTCTCTGATAAGTGGTTATTAGCCCAGAAGTTCAGAATACAGGAAGAACAACCCACAAACCACAAGAAACTTAAGAAGAAGGAAGACCAAAAGGTAGACATTTCATTCCTTTTTAAAAGGGGGAACCAAATACCCACAGAAGGAGTGGCAGAGATTAACTATGGAGCAGAGACTGAAGGAAGGACAAGCCAGCCTAAATATAGCTATCTCCTGAGAGGCTCTGACAATACCTGACTAATACAGATGTAGAGGCTCACAGCCATTCATTGAACTGAGTACACTGTCCCCAATGAAGGAGTTAGAGAAAAGTTCTATGGAGCTGGAGGGTTTGCAGCTCCTTAGGATGAACAACAATATGAACTAACTAGTACCCTCAGAGCTCCCAGGGACCCAACCGCCAATCAAGGACTATACATGGTGGGACTGAATGTTCTGGCAGCCTGTGTATAGTAGAGGATTGCAAAGCTGATCATCAATAGGAGGAGAGGCCCTTGGCCTTGTGAAGGTTCTGTGCCCCAGTATAGGGGAATGCCAGGGCCAATAAGTGGGAGAGGGTGGGGTGGCAGGCATGGGGAGGGGGGAGGCAACAGGGGTTTGTTCTTGTTTTTGTTTGTTTGTTTTTTGGAGGGGAAACTGGGAAAAGAGAAATTTACATGTAAATAAAGAAAATATCAAATAAACAAACAAACAAATAAATAAATGATACAGATCTGTTTTTCATTACTGGCCTATGCTTTGTCCACTATCTTATGTGAGATATTTTTGTTTTACTGTCATCATTTTAGGAAAGTAAATTAGTACAAATAACAAAACCGCAGTCCAGGGGCTGGAGAGATGGCTCAGCAGGTTAAGAGCACTGACTGCTCTTCTAAAGATCATGAGTTCAAATCCCAGCAACCACATGATGGCTCACCACCATCTGTAATGAGATCGGATGCCCTCTTCTGGTGTGTCTGAAAACAGCTACAGTGTACTTACATATAATAAATAAATAAATCTTAAAAAAAAAAAGGAAAAAGAAAAGAAAAGAAAACCACAGTCCAGTGCTACTGCATATTTGTGGACCAACACTGTCTTAATACCTTGGGCCAGCTATTCAATCCTCACTTTGTAGGTCCCTCTAACACAGCTTCAGTTTGGTCACACACTTGGCTTCTGAACTGCCCTTTGCAAACTATGAAAACCCATCACTTCTATGCCCCCTTTCTGACTCCCAGGGTCCACAGAATGGGAGGTCCCGGGCCAGGTTCACCCCATTCCATTCCATCTCTCCTCCAGCCATTCCTCCAACATCAGGTAGGCACTCAACAGGGGCCATTTCTCTCAGCGTCACCAAGACAAGCTGTCCATTTGGCTGGTCTCTGAGTGCCAAGCATCCCACTTTCCAACCTCTTCTCTATTTCCCTGCTTTCGGCCAAGCTCTCTAAAATCCAGTCACTGGCCAAACCACAGTTATTTTCACTGGCCATCTTTAACTAATGATGGCTTCCTTCTCCCAAGCCCTACCTGTCACAGGTCTGGAGGAATGGAGGGACGGCTTTTGTATTCCAGACCACCCTGTTTTGCTCCTTGGACCACTGCCGAGCTCTCACTTTCCCGACAGTGGACCGCAATGACCCGCACTGACTTTATTCCTGCCAACAAGCATCTCAGCTCATTATCAGCTACCCTGACCCTTGACCTCCCTTATGTTCTCAATACTCTCCAGAGTCCTCTCTACCTCAACACAACCTTTTGCCCCTCGTTACCACTCTCAAGTGGGCCCTTTCTTTCATGTCCCTGCTCAGCCTGCACTCTTCTATCAGAGTCTGTCAGATGATAGGAAATCAAGTGGCCCGCAAGCACTCGGAGAACTATCAACTATCAAGGACGAACCACAGCCTCTAGAAAGGTTGCAATCAGAAGAGCTGGCAACACTGACTGCTGTGGAGGATGCAGAACAAATGCACATCTCAGCATTGCTGGAGGGAAGAAAGTCAGCATGATCACTTTGCAACAATGGTGGCCCACAGCTAACAGAAACAAATGCTTATGCTCACCAGACGACATAAGAAAGTATTCATAAGAACCTGTTTATATTGCTCTATCACACACCATTTCTCGAATGCCACATTTTAGATTATTTTATGACTGACAAACATCTGAATATTTCATTAGTCTCTGTGTCCTGCTGTATGAAGCCTGGGTGAGCAGACCATGCACAAACTCCAGCTTAGGAGGCGTATGCAGAGGAGGTCTGTAAGGGGAGGTGTCCCCGCTGCTGTGTGTACACCTGCTCACTGGGGCAGCCAGGGCATGGTCACCTCCCTGGGAGGAAAGGAGGAAGAGAGTGGGAAGGAGCCATTAAGAGCTGCGGGGCTGAGGACTTTGTATTGGACACATATAACTGCCACTCTCAGGCAGGCTGCTCCTAGGTGGAGTGCTAAGAATCTGAAGAAAAACTCTTCACATTATGGAGCTTTATACAGCTTATGAACACTAAATCAAGTGCATATCTTACCTTCCCAAAATGCCACTAAAATGTCCTCTTGGTGCACTCAGTAGCAGCCCTTCTTAAAATTCCAGGCAGGTAGCTTAGAGGCCCCGAGGAGGGCCTGGAAGTCCTTAGGTATTTCCAGGAGCCCTTCTGCATGCCCATCTCTCCATGAGCACTAGAGGCCCTGTGATCTGTGTCTATCCCCTGTGGCTCATACTGTGATTGACCTTGGAGTCACTGATGCTAAAAATAGGAACACATGAGCATCGCTCAGAGCACAAAGCGTCTAATATTCTGGGGGACAGGTCATTGTATCCAAGCTGCAGCCAATCACAGGCCAAAGGGTGAGCAACACTATTACAGAAAACCAAGAATAAAATGAACGCTGGCGACTTGGCTCAAAAGACTGTTATAAAAACAACACAGACAACTGGATGTTTTAAATGGGCGAAGGCTAGAGTTCAGTTCTCCCAGAAGCTGAAGCCATAGAGGTTTTTAGAAAATGAGTCAATCGTGAGATTAGTGTTCCCGTTTATAACACGTGTGTGTTTTAGTTACGAAGCCATAGTAAATCTAGCATGTCAGGCAAGGTAAACAAGTTCTCAGTTGTTTATGTAGCCAAAGAGGAAAGGAATTTAACACACCATTAACCACTTAGGTGTCTCTAGATATACACCAGACGGCTCTACATTGAAGATAAACGAAAGCAAAGATAAGTGAGCATGGTTTTCTTTTATCTACCATTTGCTTAGCAACATTCAGTATTCAAAGGTAGTTCTATCAAAGCAAGGCCTTCACCTCACAGAGATTTGCCATCTGCAGGGGAGCAGGGAGAAATGGATGGGAGGGAATTGAACTGTCCCAAGAAAATGTTTTACTGCAGAATTTAAATTGACTACTCCCAAAAGAAGAATAAATATTTAACTTCTCTGAGGACTTCTCTCAAAATTGTGTGTGTATGTGTGTCTGTATTTGTATATGTGTGCACATAAATACATGCATATACATATATACACAGAGAGAGAAACAGAGACAGACAGACAGACAGACAGACAGACAAGGAGAAAGGCAGTCATTCTGAGCCCAAGTTGGCCTCACAGTCCTAGCAATGCTCCTGCCTCAGCAGTCTAAATGCTAGACTTACAGGTGTGAGGCACCACACACATGTACAGAGTCCCAATAAGTCTTCTTAGCAATCTCTGAGCAAGAGTGATATGAGAACAGCAGAGTGGAAAGTAGGCTTCGGACGTCTCCAGAGAGCCGTGTGTGCTCAGGCTTCAGACGTCCACATGAAAACCCTGGCTGTTCAGTTTCTTTCACCAGCCTTATTTAAAAAACACACCATACACACGCACGCTCGCTCTCTCTCTCTCTCTCTCTCTCTCTCTCTCTCTCTCTCTCTCTCTCACACACACACACACACACACACACACACACACACACACACGTATGTATGTATATATTTGTATACATACATATGCACACATATATATAACAACAAAAGAAGCTCATCATTGCCTGGTGCAATAAGCAGTGATGCCAGTCCATATTAATATGGAACTAAATAATGACAGTGAGGCTTAGGTTGGGCTTAGGAAAGACTGCTCACCTACCATGTGGATGTCCTGGGTTCTATCCCCAGCACCATTAAATTAATTCATTCATTTGTAGAATTCCCTGTGAAAACCTTTATATATTTAGAACTAAAAATTGAAGTCAATTTTAATATGCTTTAATGTAAAAATACCCTTTTGCATGTAGTTCTCTCTGTAATATATATCAAGGTATATTATTCCCATACACAAATAATTTAACAAAAAGCTCTCAAAAACTATCAAGTAGACAGGAAAAAAAGATCTCATAGTGGGTTATAGTGGTATATGTCTATTAAGCCCCACACTGGGAAGCTGAGGCAGGATTGTGTGTCCCAGGCCAGCCTCAGCTACATCTCACAAGCCCTTTACACTCTAGGTTCAGGAAGGCTGTGGGATGAGACTCTGGGGCATATGCATCTGGAATCTACACAGCAGCTTTGCAGCTCTCTTCAGCACTTTGACATGCCGTCTCCCAACTGGCAAGTGAACAGCTACTTTCCCTTGAACATACAATCATGGCCACAGAAATGTCAGCGTGAGAATTTGCTTTCCAAATCAAGCAATTCCAACGTGGGAAGCCTTTAGATCGTACAAAACCAAACCGTATGGTGAGCCTTCATTTATTATGTTCTCCTTGGGAATCAGAGACCACATTCAAAGCAAGCACTCTATAAACAATATTCAAGCCACCATCTAGCCAATGTAATCCTAACATAATAAAAAGCAGAACATTATACTGTTGGGATTTTTGGAGCAGAAGTAGAAAGGAAAATAGTATGTTTGAAATTGGGGGTTTTGCTGATATTGAGAAATGGGTGTCCCCATGAAAAGGTCATGTCCAATCATGCAGGCTGGGCTAGGGTTCCTCTGCTGACCACTCCTGCACACCAGGTGTCATCACTCCATCCTCTGCCCTCATCTCCCTAGCATAATCGCCCACAGATGCTCCAAGATTTCTAGGCAGTAACTCCCCAATCCACAGAACTCATGTCTTGACCTATGTCCTAGGATACACATATGGTGACCCAACACCTAGACAGGCTTCAGTCATGTGACATCACACTTAGCACATTTCTATCCTCTACAGAATAGTTGTTCCTCATGGACACCATGTCCCTGACTGCTGGCTCAGGGTACTAGAGTGGTGTCAGTTCACCTTCTACCAACATCACCCAGGCCAGGTCTACCAGTCCTCCAGGTTGGTGATAGCCGAGCCCGGCTCTGTGGACATTCTCCTGTTCTGCCAGCCTTCTTTTTCCTGTTGTTTCGTTTCAGTTCGACTCAGTGATACTTGCTAGCACAGCAGGGAGAGTCTGGGTCACTCTTGCTTGGACAAAGTTGTAGAAGCCTACAGTCACCTCTTGCAACCTAGAAAGGCACCTCTGATTTTTTTTTTATTTTTATTTTTTACTTTTTATTTTAAGAAATACTGCTGGCCCAAGAAGAGCTGTGCCAGAAACCATGCTTTATTTTACCACCTACAAATCAACAAAGCACTTGAAAACACCTTCCCACGTGGGAGTCTGAAACCCCCTTCCAGACCCTGAGGGCACCATTACTCACATGTGCATCACCACACTATACATACACATACAATATTCAAATAAAAATGTATTTTAAAAAAAGCAATAGAACTCCATCCATAAACAGATGGAATACAACAGAAAATCAGCCTGTGGGACTAGGATGTAAAATCACCCTATCGTCAGCTGAACAAAACTTTTGGATTCCCAGCATCAAACTACTGCTATGGAAAAACAAATCAAGTGCAAATTGACTTTATTTTACAAAGTGGTTTAGCACTCGACATAAAAATTAACGAGATGCTAGCAAATAACAAGATGCTGGCAAATAAGGCCACTTACAGAGTCGGTACCCTATTTCACAGGGAACAAAGACAGGTACAGTAATATACACAGTTACAGTGATATGAGTTTACTTTTCCAAAGCATGTCACACCACGGGGCAGCTAGCTAGACAGTGACCTGTGGACCTGTTTTTCTGTGTGCCGTAGCTTCTGGAGGGTCTCATGGGAGAGATTTGGGCTTTGAAGCTAGTGATCCCTCACTGCATCTCCCAAATACAGCTGAGACTTTACTCCCAAGAAGAGTAACTAGCACACACAAGGAATGCTCCTAAGATACATCTGTAACCATTGCCTAACGGCTGAGGGCAGGATGGAAGCATCCAGATACTTTGTATAGATTCTGTAAGCTCTACAAATACTCTCTAGGTTATGATCCAACTTTTATTCTTCATGGAATGAAACTCTTTGAGACAAATGACTTCTGGAAAGAAGCTGGTGGGGAATACTACGAAGTCATGATGAACCTGTCCTCTTAGCCAACATGGCTGCTGCCACCCATGTGTTCTGTCTTCTTCGATTTTTCTCAGCTCCCAACTTGCACATCTGGCCCAGCCCTAGAGCTCACCTCTGCTTCTGCACCATCCTGTACATGGCAACCACTGTCCTGGTTCAGGCCATCATCAGTTTTGCTATGGCACAGGACACCCCCAGTATGGGTCTCTCGAAACAGACTCTTCACCTTTACCCCATGTGGTGGAACCAAAATCACCTTTCAGTAATTTCAAACATTTTCTGAATAGCAAGAATACATTTTGATTAATAATAAAGTGGAATGATCAACTCACCAGCCACACGGCCACCCACTGACTTGAGCCATAAATACTGCTACGGTATGCGCAGTTCCCTTCCTGAGCCAGAGCAGTGCACTAGCTGCCCTGTGTGACTCCCTTGCTTTCGGTGGTGGTTTGAATAGGGGTGACCCTCCTAGACTCATGTGCTTGAATGCTTGGCCTGAAGGAAGTAGTACCAATAGGAAGCGCGGCCTTGTCAGTTTTCTGTTTTACATTTAATGCCAGTGAGACAACATGCTTTTGCACTCACTGCTTCCCACACTTGGGCTCCAACTTGCTTTATGCTTTATGTACAGTGTGAATGTACAGTGTGAGAGAGAGATCTGATTCTCGGGCCTCTCATGTGTGGTATGGATACTGTCCTAATGGTTTTTCTATATACACTGACCAGAATCCAGGTATGTGGAGTTCCTTTTAGGGTTCCCGTTGCGTTCCATGGTCATACCTCCTCTTCCCAAGCAGGGTTACTGCTTGGGAATTCCCACAGTTGTTGCTTGTTGCTCTGTGGTGTTGCAGATCACACACAGTGCCTTGTGCAGAGTAAGCAGTGCTCTACCCTCAGCTACAGCCCCTGCCCCAGAGCCACAGCTCAGTCCTGCGGGGACAAGTTAAAGTGTGCAGCTGGTGAGGTGGCTCAGCAGATAAAGGTGCTTGCTGACAACCTACATTTGATCCCCAGGCCAAAATGGTGAAGAGGAAAACCAACTCCTGCAAGCTGCCCTCCCACTGCCATGTGCACACCATGGCCACATGCGCGTACACATATAACATATCTACATATGCAATGAATAAACAAGTGTTTAAAAGTTAAACTTCCTGACTATTCCTGGACCATCACTCATCCTTATAAATGTGTATAATTAGATTGTGAGAATCAAATATGCACGTTAACAGAATTATCTTAGAATGATGCCACATGAGACATTTAGATAATGTGGAGGAAATGTGATATTTGTTGATAGTAAACTTTATGTAGATGTATTTTTAAAACACTTTGAAAGGAACTAAGACACAGGCATGTAGTAAACCACAAGAAATGACCCCCATATTGACCAAGGACTGCCGACTAAAACCGTATCCCATTAAATCTTACAAGTCAGCTTTTATCATTCCCTGTAGAAAGATAACACAGGCATTAAAAATGTCTTTAATATACATATATTATTTTTTTTTTTTGCCATTCAATGGAGAGTTAAAATTCTTTTCAGCTGCTCATAACTAGAGATGGAATTAATCTTAATTAACACTTTGTGTTAAAACTGTTGTTTCTCTGTCTTACTAATTGTAGTGGCTATTCCTGGCTGTCAACTTGACTATATCTGAAATGAACTACAATCCAGAATTAGAAGGCTCACCTGTGGCCCTAATCTGGAGGCTGAGAGATACAAGTTTCTGACCTGAATCTTGGCATGGAGACCTTGAGGAACAGTGGCTATGAATCCCAGAGGATTAAGATAGAAAGCTCTATGAGTTCAAGATCATTTGGGATTAGAGGTGTGGTGGCATAGTGGCTATGAATCCTAGAAGATTAAGACTGGAAGATCTACAAGTTCAAGCAAGGTCACCTGGGGTTAAAGGTGTGGTGGCACACACCTTTAACCTGGGCCACACTTTTTGCTGGAGACCCATAATAGGACATTGGAAGAAGGAAGACTCTCTCTGCTTTGCCTGCTTGCCTTGTGGGACTGAGCAACTGCTGGATCCTTGGACTTCCATTCACAGCTGCTGCCGACCATTGTTTGGAGTTGATTGTTGGGAGTTGGACTACAAACTGTAAGTCATCAATAAATTCCTTTACTACATAGAGACTACTGTAAATTCTGTGACTCTAGAGAACCCTGGCTAAGATACTAATTTTAACAACATCCTATGGATGCTTTTTAACTGCAACAAGTCAGTCATCTGCAAAGAGTTCGTCCTGTCTCTTCCTTCCAGACCTGCTCTTTAGTGGGTGCTGTTAGCATCACCGAGTGCCTGCACCTATGGAGAGGCGGGACCACAGACCTGTTGCTATAGGCCCCATATTCCCAAAATCCCTTGGGCTTCCCAACTTCACCTGGGCCATACATACGTCACCGCTTGTATAAAAACAAGGAGCATTCCTTTCTCTTTCTCTTTTCCCCCTTCTCTCTTTCCGCGCAACCTTCCCCCACTCTCTCCCTCTCAATTAAACCTCCTACACGTGGCACTGTTTGGACCTGGTGTGTGGTATTTTCAACGCGGTCGCCTCTCTTATACCATCAGGTGCTGCACGTAGGAGTTCCAGGGGAGTCCTGGTTGCCCTTATTCTTGGCTTTTATGAAAATGCTTTTATAGGCTTAATGAATAAACTGACTGACAGATTAAGAAATAAATACATGTTTCTAAGCAGGAAAAGTATATTTGTGCAACTCTAAGTAAGCCCACAGACATTAAACAACAAAAATTAAAAAAGGCAAGCCTTCGCTGGGCATTCCAGCTATTCAGGAGGTAGAGACAGGCAGACTGCAAGATCGTGGCTGCCTGGGATCCAGGATGAATTTACGATCAGCCTGGACAACTTGGCTCAAGAAACAAGGCAAGCAGAGGGCTAAGCAAACACCATCATGACTGCCACTCGCCTCTCTGAACTGCAGACGAGGACCGAGGACCATGAGGACTGACAGAACGGAGATGACCTGAGGGAAGAGACGAACTTTTGGAAAACAGACACCTCCTCACCCTCCATGAAAGGAAATGGATGAAGAGCCTGAGCACCGCACCGACTTGCTATTTGCTTCCCTGCACGTAAACGAGCACACACAGGAGAAGCCTGATGGCGAGGAGCCTGAGTATCTGTGAGAAGCACAGAAATGCCAGGGCTGAATGGCGCTCAGACTTGACAGTGTCATCCATGTGGTTCTGGTGTTAGAGTCATGAAGGATGCATGAATAAAGTAGTTGCGGAATCTTCCTCCATGGGTAAAGAGAGCCACTGAGGCCAGTGTGCAGCAGGGTCTCTGCTTGGAGCACTAAGAGGTCACTGCATGAAGCTGGGAACTGAAGTCTAGGTTACATTGGAGCTTCCAAGAAGTGCCAGAGCCATTTGATAACTGCTAAGAAGAGCTGCATATAAAGAGTGGGACCAGCCTGACAGAGAGAGAGAGAGGTTTCCCCACCATGCCCTCTCCTCCCTCTGGTATGATATATAGTCTGTGCCACTCTATGTTGGAAGTACGGAATTTACTTTTACATTTTACAGATGTTCCGATTAAGAGATTTCCTTGAGTCCCAGAAGAGAATGTTGAGACTATGAAAGACTATGGGAGGTTTTGAAGTTGAATTAAATGCATTTTTCCATTTTGACGGGGCTACAAGCCTATGAATATGGTGGTTTGAATAAGAATGGCCTCCACAGGGTCATAGGTTTGAATACTTGGTCCTCAGTGGGTGGAACTGTTCGGGAAGGATTAGGAGGTGTGGACTTTTTGGAGGAAGTGTATCACTAGGGGTTGGCGTTCCGGTTTTAAAAGCACTGTGCCATTGCAGTGCGCTTCCTCTCTCTGCCTTGTGGCTGTGGCTCAGATGCGAGCCCTCGGCTGTTTCTTCACTCTGCCATCGTGGACTTTAACCTTCTGAAACTCTAAGTTCAATTAAATGCTTTCTTTTATAAGGTGCCTTGGTCATGCTGCTTTATCACAGCAATGGAAAAGTAACTAGGGCACAGGATAAGGAACAATAGCAGACATGTTCCTCACCACACTCAGTTCTGTAGGTTTGGAGAGCATCCAGTCTTCCCCTCACCTATGTTTATTTATGAGGCCCACTCCTCAGTAGTTATTTTGTAATGGAACTGAACTTGCATTAATTTTTCTTTAAGACTTTTTTATTTCTACTTTGTGTTTGGGTGTTTTGCCTCCTGTGGAATGTGGAAGCCAGAAGAACATATCATAGTCCCTGAAGCTAGAATTACAGACGGCTATGAGCCTCCATGTAGACACTGAAAATTGAACCTGGGCCCTCTGAAAGAGCAAGTGCTCTTAACCACTGAGACAACTCTTTAGCCTCAACTTGCATTATTATTTTTTTTAGAAAGCTAAGTGGAATATTTGGTGACAACAACAACAAAACCCCAAAAAAACACAAAACAAAACAAAACAAAAAACACCCCACATAAGCCCCACAAAGCCCACCGAGTAGGTAAGAGCTATTAAAACCTAGGGAACTCTTCCTATCCTGTCTTCCACAGCTAAGAGGCTGTTCTCATCACTACTGATATTCACTATATTGAAGAGCAAAATAGACCACAGATTAGAAGAATAAATGATAGAAGAACAAAATAGGTAATTAGGGCCATGGGTCCTGGACTTTTAGAACATCAAGCTTCTAAGATAGTAAGAATCTAATGACAAGGAGTACTGTAAAAGTCAAATGCCCCCTCTACTGGCCTATAAATTATTTCTGAACAGATTTACTAGTGAGGAGACAGTGGCCTGGGGCTAGTTACAATTTAAAGATTAACTTAGGCTTTGAACACCATCTGATGTCCAATCCTTTAACTTGACACTGACTTTGTCTTCCCATAGTTCATGCAATTCTCTTAGCATTAATTCCTTATTGAACTGACTAGGTTGGAAGGATACAATCTCAAGCCAGCTGTAGCCAGCTCAACTCCTGGGCAGAGGAAATAAAACAAACCCAGAGAACAGAGCTGAGAACAGAGAAGAGACACATGTGCAATGATGTCATAGAAGACCTAGATTTAGTTTAGCTACAACCAGATACATCTGTACCTTTCCAGTTATGGGACTCGACTAATACCCTCTCTGCTTAAATCCTTAGAAAGCATTCTAGGGCAGTGTAGAGTTTTCCTGGGTTATTATCACCTACAGCTGAAAAGCTATGAGAAATGAGTCCGCACTGCTGAGCCAATCAGTTGATTCTCTTTCCAAAGGAACCTGAGACTAACCAGAGAAAGTCTATAATGTCTTTCAATCCTAATACACCACTATCTAATCCTGGGAAGGACCTCAATAGGAGCCCCGATGAGAGAAGAATACTTATAAGACTAGGCTGGTTTAAGAGGAAAGTTAGAGTTCTTTTTCCAAAGCTCAAGTGAGGTGAAGCCAGGCACCTAGGACTTGGAAATGGCAACCAGTCTCCTGCCCTCTAGCTCAGCAGGGCACTAAATAAGACAGGATACAAGGAATATAGCACAACCCCTGGTACAATGTAAGGTGCCCAATAAATGTTAGTTTTCTCTGCAATGAATGCTAGGAGTGTCTCAACATATATATGTAATTAAAAACAAACTAGAAAGAATACTGACCAATCCCAGGTTCCTAGGAATGTGGGACGCACTGAGAGGAAAGAGAAAATGCACAGAGCAGGAGGCTCCTCACATCTGCCCATAGAAAGCTTCAACACAAACACAGAGATCTCAAGTCCTCTAGGAGGTACTGATGGTGACCTAGAGAAATGAGCAGAGCCATTCACAGCATGATGGATTAAAATGCAGACTTACAGTGTCAGGAACATAGGGCAAGCCATAAAACTGCTCTTGTGTTTCCATGAGGATATCTGTGGTTGACTTCTTCAGGGGATGCTGGCCATGGTAGATTTGATCCAGGGCGGCATAAAAGACCTAGGCAGACAGAAACCTCTGTTTAGCTTTGGTAGTCCATCCTGTATTTAAGATGTGGTCAGTCAAAGATGTCGTAAGTGTACCAGAATGGCAATTATGAACCACAGCTGAAAAGACTCACAAACATAAATATGTGTCATTTGAGACATACTCTTGAGCCACACATATAACCAGTCAAGAGCTTAAAGGGGTACTCTCAAGCTTTCCATAATCAAGGCTGCTGTTCAGTTTTGAACCTTATCCATCATTAAATGTGTGGCCACAAAACTGGAATTACGCAGTTATAAATATGCTTTAAAAAATTGGAATTGCAGCTTGTGGTCCCTGTATCTAACAAATCTTGTTTGGTTTCTTCCTGGGTCCTGTTCATCATCAATGAGTGAGAGGTGTGTGGCGGCCAGAGTCCTAGCTTTGTATCTAGAATGGAAGGAACACTAAGTGACAAACAGCTGCACAGAGGAGGACGCAGAAGGCATCTAGTGCAGGAGAGCACAGAGGGGCAGACCCTGAGGCAGCTGCTGTAGGGTTCAGAGCAAGGGCCACAGCAGATGTCAGAACAAAGGAAGCAGCTGCAGCAGGGGGCA
>JADRCD010195456.1:0-45115 GCA_019843815.1 Montemys delectorum | reverse complement strand
CCCCCCCCCCCCCCCCCCCCCCCCAGTTAAAAACACAACAGCAATGAAACCTTGCTAACAAAAATTTGAAGAGGAGCCAAATCAGAATAGTCAAACACCAAAGCCCAGGTGGCAGTTTCGATTTCTGATGTCAGAAGAAAACCTGTCCTAGACCAGGATCTGGGACTGAATGAATCTCAAGGTGGATCAGAAATGGTGCCAGAACCATCCTTTGGGCTGGGAACACCTTTCAGTTCCCTGAGACTCCAGGGCAGGGCAGGGCAGGGCAGCAAGCTCTAGGATTAAACTGGGGGTGGAGGGTGAGGTTCAGCTGAGACTTCACTGCCTTCAACCACCTGGGCCTTCTAGCCCTTCAGGAGCAATAAGGGACCCCAGAGGGGTGACCCCTGTTTTGAAAAGTCTAACCTATTAAACATGAATGTTTAGAAGTGTTCACATACAGTGCTATTCATCATTGGAAAGCTCATCATGCAATAAACATGTGTGCTTTGCTTATATCCTGTATTTGCATATATTTCTCCCACCATGTAATGTATTATCCATGTGTGCAGATATAGGAAAGTCAATGAACATTGTCACTGCCTGCAATTTGCCCTGTGTGGCAATAGGCCTGGTGCTGCCTTCCTTCCAGTATTCCCAGCCATGCTATTCAAGTGATAATTGGTGTACTGTATCTTTAAAAGGTTAAAACCCCTTTAAAAAAAAAAAAAAAAGGTCTGGACTCCTAGTGGAAAAGACAAGCTGGGCATGTGTTGGCTCTGGATTCAGAAAGCAGCTGCTGATTAGATTCTGTGTCTGCGGGCTGAATTTATTCCGTGTTTCCAACAGGAATTCAAGAGGGATGCTTCTGTTTGGGTTTCTGATCGTGATTTATATTTATTCAGAGGAATAACAGAGGGTGGATCTGTTCCCGGCGCGAGCATGCTCACCACCAGCCGACTCTCCCATTATCCCCCTGCCTAGTTTGGTGCTCCAGTATATATGAGTATTCCGTGTGCATGTGTGTGTATACAAACACGCATGCACGCCTGGATGGACAGACGTACGCACAGGTTATTTTTTAAGAGCAATTCCTTCAATAAGGTCTTTACCCCTTACTTGAAACAGGTGTTTATGAAAAAAATGCACAATATCCCGACTGACCGGAATAATTGAAGAAGGGTGCTGGATCCGTGGGTCAGAGAACACACAGGACCAGCTTGCTACCCAAAGGCTGAAGGTAGGGGACTCTGGGTTTTTATTCCGCGGATGGATTCCTTGTGCTTTATTTTTCCCTGATTGTGTTTTCTCCTGCGTCCGCCACGGGGAAGTGCCACAGTGCTGGGATTCCATTTTGTCGCTGCCTTTCTCACGCCAGGTGTCTGGGTGGCGGTAGCCGGGCTGGCTGGGTGGCCACGGTGTGCGAGGTGGGCTGCGCTCTGGCCTGGCTGGGGGAGCGCGAACCTCAAGTGACCCCCGCGCGTCAATCACTCGCAGCCGCGACTGGGCTGTAACCCTGTGCGCGCCGCGCGCCCCCACGATAGCTCGGCTGCGTTGCGCTGCAGACCTGGCTCCTGGGCCGGACTGCTGCTCTAGGAAGGGTCAGGCCCCAGAGATGTCCGTTGGTGCTTGGTAGAAGGATCATATTGGTCTGATGCTGGGTGCCAGGATGGAAGGGAGAGATTTTTCTTCCTGCTTGAAGTCCTGCCACCCCCTGAAAACGATTCCATGGGGGGCGGGGGGTATTGCACCTTGTCAGTCCTCTCCCCAAAGCACACTACACCACTCCAAACCCAAACTCCTACTGAGGTGGGAGTGGGGGTTGGGGAAATATCTTGCCCTGTCACTAATAAAGCAGGTGCCCCTTCCTAGATGCCCCACATTTCACCATATTTTAAAATGGGAACACTGCTGGTGACAAATGGCCCCTGGGGAGGTGATGGACAACCAGACTGGTGGCTGGGACAGAAGTAGTGGAGTGGAGGAACTTGGAGATCTGTATGGACTTCCTTGAAGCTGGCTGGTTTGGTTTATACTGCTTGTCAGGGTCAGGACCCTTTCTGTGGCATGGCCTGTCCTTGAAGTTTGGGGACAGTGTTTGCACCAGAGCCTGCTGGCCTGGAGGAGTGGTGCTGTGTTCCTCTTTGCACTTTGCATCTTGAAAGTTCTGGCAGTCTTTGGTTTTGCAAGGCGGTGGCCAGGTGCCCCAGAGATATCAGGCATGCTTTGAGTTTTCTTTTAACTCAGGCTTGCCTTCTGTTGTTGGGGTGGCGGTGGGGAGTGGAGGGGTGAGAGAAAGAGAACAAGGCATTTGTTGAATTAACCTCTGAAGAAGTATTCTCTCCAACCCCTGTTTATGTAGTTATGTAATCCCAGCTAATGATCAGACCCTGTGCCCAAATACATCAGCCCTCTGCACTCAAGTTGGGTGCTTTTGTTGTTTATAATATCTTTATGTAATTATGTGTGGGATGACAGCAGGAAGCATGTGGGGACAAGGAAGAGTCATTTGAACAACATAAGGGTCAAGAACACAGGCAAAGAGCAGGATTATTGCTTGAGGACAGAGGTCTCAGAATTGGGTTGGTGCTGATTGAAACGTTCCCACTGATTTCTGCCCAGGTGATACTTGTCTGAACTTTCTGTTGTAATCTCACCCCTCTCTGTTCACAGGGAAGGATATAGCCACCTCTGCAAGGCCCTCAGGTTCCTAACTCAAAAGGGTAAAAGGACACTGGGTCTAGGGTAGGCACTTAGGTGCCTCCAGAGGAAGAGCCAAGGAGAAGTCTGCCCTGTTACCTGTGCCAGTTTTACTCTGGGCTGGGATGTCCTGTAGGGTGGAAAGAGTCCCATGTTGATGGATCTGTTTTTGTGCAGACTTGAGGGAGCTGGATGCCCTTTCCATCCTTGCATTGCAATATTGGGGGTTTTACAAGGTAGGAGGATAGCTGTCCTGTGAGGAGCTCTGCAGGCAGGAGAGCTTAGCTCTCCCTTCCACCCAATTCTGTAAAGTACTCACAGTCCCTTAATACAGAGACTGTGGTCATACTTCTTATCTACTCCTCCTGGGGACTGGGGACTAGATCTGGGCTCCTAAGGCTAAAGTTATTTTCTGGTCCTCAAGACCCTGGTACAGCGGTTGGCTGATGGGGGCAGGGGTGATCGGAGCATTGTTGCTTTAAAGGCTAACTACTACTGTGTGCTCTGTAGATCAAGATGTACTCAATTGGCGCTATTGTCAAGATGTCTCCGCCCATTGTATTACAGCAGTGGCCACCCTCCTCAGAGTGCAGAAGTGTAAGCTGCTCTTGGACCCCTGCCAAATGAGCCAGGGAGGCATTTAGTGTGTGAAAGGCTCAGGCAAGAGGAGATACATTTAGTTTGAAGTCCTGACAGATTCCAAGACCGAACTTGATGGAAGATAACATTAAGAAAGCTCTGTGTCAACTAGATAGCTTTCAACTTGTCTTTCTTTCCGCTCAGCAAGTTCCTTGGTGTCTTTCAGGGGTTTGTTTGTTTGTTTGTTTGTTTGTTTAATTTATTTATTCCCTTAGGTCCTGACAGGCTAGTTTTCAGTCTATTACCCCAGGGGGAGTCAGGGCACATTTTAACACTCCCTAACTGTACCAGGACAGGCAGGACAGGAAACCCTGCTACCTGAGCAAGCAGTTTTGCTCTTCATCTATAAAGCTGGTGGAAGGACCAGAACCTTGAGAAGAAAATGAGATAGATCAGAAAGTACGCTTGCTCTGCAGCTGGAAGGCTTTGTAGGTGCCACACCATCCGGACTGCACAGTTGTGAAGAGTAAAGCGGAGAAACATCCATCACAAGTCTGTGCATGTGAACTTTATCCTGCTTCTATTGTTGGTGGGAGTTTCAGACCCTCTTTCGGGACTTAGCATTTAATTTAAAATTCTAAGAGCCTCGCTAAATGCCCTTAGAAAATCTGGAGAAATCATTAAAGCTTTGTGAAAGGGCTAGGGAAGTTGTTTTTAATCAAGCATCAATAATAATAAAAATAATAATGCTAGAAACAGGAGAAACTGAAAAATTATGTTTAAAGGCTATAAGAATTCAAAACGTGGACTTTTAAGATTAGCAAACGCATATAAGCAAATTAATAAAATGTTATATATTTTGTTGCATCTTTTGACCTGTGTATACCAATGGATGTTTTTGTGCCCTGTTTAGGAAGGCACATGAGTCTGGAGCACAAACCAACTGAGTTGTAGTTGGTTTCTGTTTAGCATGTTGTTCAGAGAGAAAATGCAGCTATTTAAGAAAATAATCTGCCTCCCAGAAGCCCCTAAAGTTTCTGGATAGGCAGTGGTTTGCCAATCAAATCATAGGACAACTATAAAGTCCTGCTAGGAACTTGATGATCTTTGGTTGGCATTTATTAGGGCTGTACTATACATTACTAGAGAAGTTTTGTTTTAACATTTGAGAATCCTGAGAAAATGATCTTGGGACCTTTGTGTATCTTCTTGTGGTAAGAGACACACTCCAGCCTTCTGGGCCAGTGACATGCTACAATTGAAAGAGGGCTGATGGTGGACTCAGGTAGAATAAGTGGGCTCTGGTGGCATATCTTCTTATGCCTTTTTAGAGAAAGAGGGTTGACCGCTGCCACTGTACTGCTCCATTGGATAAACGAGTTCAAGATGTTACGACCACACCCCAGGGTTAGTGGTGGGGATTATTCAATTCAGACATTGTGCTCAGAACTGGAAGGATGTCTGACTTATGTGAGCACAGAGTGTGGCCCAACCCTCTGCCCATGTGCTCAGCTGCAATTCTTCTCTAATACAAAGGTAACAGGAAAAGCACAAGTAGAAGAAAAGGAAGGTGCTCTTTGAAAGAGTATTTTTTACAGTTTGTTCCATCTGTGGAAAATGTGAGGACCTAACTGAAAGCAAGCGAACAGGGATGCTTAAGGTCTGAGTGCATACATTTAGTGTCAGATCCCTTATCTGAAAGAAAATGTCCATTTTAGGTCATTAGATATAGCTAGAAATGTTCAGAAGTATTTAAAAGTTCCATGTCTTCAAGGGAAGGGACATCATTGTGATGAGTTGAAGAGAAGTGATTCCATGAAATCCCAAGGTGGTGGGAAGACAAAGTAGAGGAGTTGGTGACGTGAAGTAACTGAAGGCCCCTCAGGGCTGTCTTGCTGGGTCACTGTTGAGAACACTTGCTTGGGAAGTGGGATGGCAAGTATGGACTCTGAAAAAGATAGATGAACTTATATATTGAGTGAGGGGCTCCTCCCCTCGTCACTAAGTGTTCCTGACTGCCAAGTGTAGTTGAAATTCTTGTGGACAGAGAAGTATGGTGGAGCTTTACTCCTAGACATTAGAAGTATGAGCCAAGACTAGCCCTCAAATTTAAGGAGTGAAGCAGAGAGAAGCATAGGGACCTTGGGATCTCTCTGAGCATCGATAGCCCTTGTAATGGAAGTTAACCTTAAAACAAAACAAAATAAAAACAAAAAACAGTCATGGTTACATAACTGGATCCAAAGAAAAGCCAATGAAAGAGTAATGGAAACAACAAATGAAAGCAGTATTATAAGTGATGTGTGAGGGGCTTGTTTGGTAAAGTGTTTGCCTTACAAGCATGAGGATCTGAGTTCAGTCCCTAGATGTGGTTAAAAAACAGTCAGGCATAGTGGTGAGGGACTTAAAAATCTCATTGCTGGGGAGGCAGAGACGGGGGAATCCCTTGTGCTCATTGGCCAGCCAGCCTAGGTGAGTTCCAGGCCAGGTACCTGAGGAATGACATCTGAGGTTGTCTTCTGGCCTCCACATGCATTCTGCATACATACACATACACACATACACATAAACATGTGCATGCACACACATACATGTGCACACATATACACATACATATGAACATGAACACATACACATATTAAAAATAACATGACATATTTAGTTGAGTCTATGAATAATTTTAGACTCTTCAGTCACTGACTGCGTTTCTAGGCCCAACATGAGGAGGGGAAGCTAATGAGTCTTGAAAGAAATAAACACCTTTGACAGAGAGGGGGAGGACTTTGAAAACCTTGTTAAAATCTAATATGGAAGGTCCTTGATCGCTACATTCAGACTCCTGACCGAAGCCTACATTTAGAAATGCAAAACAAAAACAAAAACAAAACATAGTCTCTTCACTTCCTCTGCATGTGGTTTCAGCTCAGATACCCGAGGCGAGGAGGGAACCACCAGCTCTTTGCCTTCGCAATTTGCAGTTCTCATGTCTGGATTTCTGCGCGTCTTTTGGCATCTTGGGATGAGCATATTGCACCTTGGAGAAGGCCCAGACCATTGATCCCTCTTAGCCATGGCTTTGTTACACAAAGTTCACGTTTGGTTTCAGATAAAGACAAATTGTCATGGGCATGGCTCTTAGGAGTTGATCACAAGGAACTCAGAGTGAATGTTAACTACAAATGCCCTTCTGCTGGGGTGACCAAAAAAAGGGAGCATGTATCCCCAAAACATCCCAACTCCCTGGCCCTCAGAATAGGCTTAATACAGTATTGGAAACTCTCTGAATCAGCAAATCTTGGTGAGGGCACTGGACCACTCAGGGTGAAGCATGTGCTAATGAACCCAGCTGAAGCATTGCTATGAAAAGCCAGGTGAGAGAAATGGCAGCAGCCACTTGCTCCCTGCCCTTGTTTTAAAGTTTAAAGTTGAAATGATTTCAAGGGATTTCTTAAAACGTAATTATGATCACAGCAAATGGGAGAGTTGGAGCCTAATATGCTCTGGATTCCACTTTCTGCTCAGTGGGCATCCTTGCAAGGGTGTTTCTGAAATGATGGGGAAGAGCCGGAAACCAATCAGTCACCTTGCGGGGAATCTTTCCCAGCAACTAAGATGGCAATGTCTTATTCTTTTAAATTAATTGTAATGAAAAAGAAACAATAGAGAAAACATATGGTCAAGTATTTAAGTCATACATATAAGGAAACAGTATCTAAGGAAAAATAGTACTGCCAACACTCAGGACTCCCCTGTCCACTGGAGACAAAGAGCGTTAGAAGCCCCCTCCTCCATCCATCCTACTTCATCTCCACTTCTCATCTATAACCATTTCTCACACATCTCCACGTCTTTCCCCTTATTTTTCTTTATTTCTCTTATATTTGTGTCCATAAACAATATCTTGCTTAGTTTGTGGTACCATATAAGAAATGGAATCATATTGGTATTTTGTTGTTCTGGTGTCTAATAAATGTGGTCCAGGAGCACCAGTAAGGCTGCACTGGTTGACAAACAGCTGTGCTATCTCCATATCATCAGTAAATTGCTCCTTACCTGATCAATCCTGATTGCAACTCTGATACTTCTCTGGGTCTTCCCCCCTCTCTAAGGTCCAAAGCAGGACTGTAATCCTGTGGTTGGAAGCTTTACTCCTTGGTCCATTCACATGTTGACCGTAGCTAAGAGGTCTTCATTTTGCTGAACTGCTGTATGGGATAAGACAGGCACAACATGGTCTATAACTATCTTATTATGAATAAACAGATTCCCAGGATTTTTTACTGTTGCAAACAGTATAACTGTAAGCATTTTGTTTCACCCCCCCTGCTGAGCATGTGTTTTCATTTGAAGAATAAACACAATAGTAGAATTACTGGTCACAGACTGTGAATGTTTTCAATGCTATACAGTAGTTTCAAAAATAATTTCCACTATCTTGTGTGAATTTACCTCAATAAAAAATTAATTTCCATTGTGCCAAACACACACACACACACACACACACACACACACACACACACACACACTGCTGCAGTGTAGAATTGTCTCTGTTGCTTCATACTCTTGTCAATGCTTTATATTTTGTAGGATATGGGAATGTAACAATAGCTTATTTGGTTGTATATATTTGATTGTTTCAGAACTTTGTATGAGTTGCTGGCCTTTCAGGTTGTGTGTGTGTGTGTGTGTGTGTGTGTGTGTGTGTGTGTGTGTATGTGTGTGTGTGTGTGTAGAATCTTCCACATCTTTAGATTGTTTATTTTAAATCAGTATTCTATACATTTTTCTATTTATGTCTGAGTTCTTTATATTCACAAAGCTGTTTCTTTTCTGTCTACAAGTATCTTCTCTTTCATGGCTCTTTCAGTCTTTTAAAATATCTTTAAAGAAATGGAAGGTCTTGATTTAAAATAAAAAAGACATATCCATCTTTTCTTTGTCATTAAGCATTTCATATTTTAAGGACATCTTGAAGAGAAATACTGTCTCCTAGAAATTTCAGGCTTTTTCTTTCATGTCCCCCAAACTTAGCATTTTCTGTGGATTTGACATTTATCATCAAAGTGAGGATTTGTCCTTTTTCTGTAATCTGCGAAGGCTTTAAGATAGTTTATTTATACTTAGTGTGTGTGTGCATGCCATGAGACATGCATGCATGCCATGAGACAGCTTGCAGAAGATGGTTCTCTTCATCCACTATGGGTCCTAGAGATTGACTCAGATCATGAGGTTTGTCTGCAAGTGCCTTTTCTTGCTTAGCTGTCTTGTCTGTCCTTTTAAGGCTTAGCAAACAAACAAACAAACAAACAAAAACATTAGTGGAATTTTGAAAATTGCTTTTCTTATATTTATTGAGATTTATGTATTTTTTCTTCCTTAAGTTGTTAATATATGGTGAATTGATTAATATTAAATTAATCTTGCTTGCCTAGAGTAAACTTTATCATAACAGGTTCACGTTTGTATACACTTCAAGATTCGTTTTTGTTATATGTTGCTTAGAAATTTTTCCTCATCCTTTCCTTGTCATGTTTTATATTGTGTTTGAACTAGGCCTAACAGTCTCTCTTTTTCTGTTCCTGAGAAGGGCTTTTGTATGGCCTGTACTATTTTTTTTTTCCTGAAAATTTGAAATTTTTTTACTCGATTTCTTCAGTAGTTAGTGGATAATCAGGTTTTAATTTTTTTCTTGACTCAATTTTGGTAAACCATCCTTTTCTATTTTATTTGACTTTTAAACATTTGTTATCAACTTGTTTTTAATAGGCATGTATCTTTTAAGTTCTGTTGCATCTATAGTTGTGTCTCCTCATTTCTACTACCAATGTACCTCCTATTTCTGTAGTCTTCTCAGAATTTGTCATAGCTTTAAAGAACCAGTGGTTTATGATCTTATCATTTACTTTCCAGCAAATGCATTTTTATATTAGTTTTTAAATTTTCTCCTGTTAGCTTTGAGATATTGTTATCTCTTCTTTTGAATGTATTTTTAATTTTCAAGGTTTTTCTCATTATGAACAGTATGAACTCAACATTTCCACTTTAATTTGTTACATGTCTCTGACATGTATTAGCTTTATATCATTTGGTTTTAAGTATAGTTTCCACTACAGTTATTCCTTAACTTGTAGCTACTTATAGCTATAGCTTTTTTATTTTAAAAATCTAGATACTTGTTTTGCTTGTTACCTTCTTGCTATTAACTTCTAACCTAATTTTATATTAAACCACATATGTATGCATAAAAATTGACTTTTAATTTTAATTAATTTTTTTGAGATAAAGTTTCACTATATAGCACAGGGTGACTTGAAACTTACTATGTAGATCAGGCTAGTCTTGAACTCAAAGAGATCTGCCTGCCACTTTCTGGAGTGCTGGTATTAAAGGTATGAAGTACTATGCTTGGGCTAAAGCCCAACTTTAAAACACATTAATGATAAAGTTGAGTGTGTGCTCAATTTTTATCATGTTATATGAGTCTACTATGTAAATTCTAGATGCATAATAACATATGCAAGAACTATATGCAAGTTCTAGGTCAAGCTTCTTGATTATGTTGGTCAGATCCTTTCTATCTTCACTGTTTCTGGTTTGTTTGACTAAATATTGAGAGAAGTACAGTAAAGTCTCATACATGATTATAGATTTGATTTTCCTTTTGTAGTCTTTCCATTTTTGTTTTTATGTATTTTGAGCCCTTGTTATTAGAAGCCTGCATGAGTTTAGAATAATTTTTGTATTTCAAGTTAATTGAATTTTGTATAACAAAGTAGATCATTTTCTTTTGGATTCTTTTAGTCTTGATTCTTATATGGACTAATATTCACATGATTCTACCCACTTTGTTTTCTTTAGTATTTTCTGTTAGAGCTTGAAATATTATTATAATTTTCTTAATGAGAAGTTAGAAAAATCCTTATGTTTTTGTTTGCTTGTTTTTGAGAAAGATTTTTATTTGTTGTTGGATAAAGGTCTAAATTGGCTTTTTCTCCTTGAAGGTTATTCTGCTTGTCACCATGTCACCTTGTCTTATTGTCACCTTTCATATCTATTGTCAGTCTTGGCTTTCCTTTGAGAATAATTAATTGTTTTTCATTTTGAGGTACATTTAAATGTTTGGTGTTTGTCTTCAGTATTCCATGGTTTCACAAGGTGTTCAGTGCATGCTACTATCTCATACTTAATCTTCCCAGTCAGGAGAAATTCTCTTCTTGTCCCCTCTTCCCAGGAGATTATAAAAATTGAAGCTCAAGGTCACTATTACCTGCAAATGTCCTCAAGCTGGCATGCAGCATTTGGCTGCCTTTCTAGACTGCAGTTTTTACTTTGTTTTGCTTGCTCACATTTCTCACAAAATTCTAGCTCATTAGTTATTTAGAAAGATGTTTTCCCTATTATACCCATTTGCATTAATTGTTCCCAGTAAGTTGGTACTGTCTACCAGGAAATTTCTACTAGGAAATTCTAGTCTTTTGGGTCGTCTATAGCACCACAATGGATCTTAATACTTACCAACTATGGGAAAGTCTGCTGAGCCCGTTGAGGGATTTTTATATACCCTCGGAGTTTTGCCTTGGTCAGTCTATCCCATGATCTAGTCAGCAAATAGTATGGTGTTCTTTCTGAGGCAGCCTTTCAGGCTCCTCCACGGCTGATGGAGACGTGTTGGTTGTCAGTGTATTTCAGCTGGCAGTAAAGGTCTTATGAGGACAGCAGGAAGTGATTCTGAGTCGTAATCAACAGTTTTGCCCTTATATGCAAAAGTATAACTTCTAGGGACTCAATTCTTTCTCCATGGTAAGTTGAAGGAGCAGGTGGATTTATGCTGGTTTTCAGCTTCATGCATTAACTGTTCTGCCTTCTTTTGATGTAGCTCCCTGCCTTGCTACTTCAGACCTGAAGTAGAGTAAGTCAGGCTTAGAGGTAGACTCAAGACCTGGAACAATTTAGCTTTTCTGTTATAGACGCCTCTTTTCTTCCTGATTATAGCAAAGTATCTACCTCCACACTAGCCTCATGTATTCAGTTTCAATATGCTAGGGAATTTTTAGGGTTCACTCTCTTGTGTGTGGTTATATACTGAAGGCATCCAGTAGTTCTCCAGGACTGATTCTCTTGCCTTCTAGCAAACAGGAAGGTGGGGGTCAGCTGGCATCATTAGCCCTGTTCCCTTGCCCATGTGTCTGTGCTGCACACGGCTGAACTCAACTCCCAGGGTTCTTGGCTAAGGAACCTCATAACACTCTATCCAAGAGGCCTTGACTGGTGAGTAACTCTGCTGTGGTCTGCTCTCAGTCAGGTGGGGCCTGCTGCTCCCTTCCTGAAACACTTTGGAGCAAGGGCAGTTGGTTCATTATTGTCCTCTTCCCTTCCTGTGAGCCTACTGTTGGGGAGGGAGGGTATAGCAGATGGACTTCCTGGTTGCCAGGGACCTCCTGTAGCCCAGGGGAGCTAACAATTCCAATCTCACTTCTGTTCCTATCCCTGGGCCCTTCAACATCTTTATCCATTCTCACCAAGCAAGGTTGCTATGTGCCAGGAGGAGACTGTCTTAGATGGTCACATAGGCACTGGATGGATAAGGGGCCCCCTCTTTCCATCCATGATTCCTAGGGCTGAAGATGGAAAGAACTCACCTAGTCAAGTCTGAGGATGCAACCCCACACTCCACTTCCATTCCCAAATGAACAACACAATAATTCAGGGTCCAAGAAAAGGAAGAATGGCTTGTTTTCTTTACCAGAGGCAAACTCTCTTCCTCCCTTTTTATACCTACTGATCCATAGAAGGGTAGATGACTTATTTAATTTTATTTTGAATGCATGATATTGTACCCGAGAGGCAGAAGAAGCTACACAGGGGCCAGTGAAAGCCTTGTAGGCTTGCCAGCCTTCTCTGTAGGTCACTGGCCAGTTCAGTAGAGCATCTGCCCTTTGAAATAGGCTGAGAAGCAGGAAGCCTGGGTTTCTGATTAGCTCACTAATTTGTAATGGCAGTCCTGGAAGTACCAAGGATCCTGGGGCCTGGGAAGAGAGGTAGTAAGCTTTGGAAGGAGAGAACAAGATGAGAGTGGAGAGTGGAAGAGGAGATGGGAGAAGAGGAAAGAGGGATAAGTAAGAGAACGAGAAAGAAGGAAGGAAACAAAGATGTGGAATGAAAGAAAGAGGGAAGGAGGAAACGGAGGGAGAAGGAGACAGAGAAGAGATGGGGGGGAAAGGGTCTAACATACAGACAACCCTCACGCTGGCTTCAGAACCCAGTATGTGTCAGTTGGTTGACCTCTGACTCAGGTAGCCAGGAATGCCTTTGAGCATTTTACCCTTCTGTCTCTATCTCCCAAGTTTTGGGATTACAGGTGTGTCCTTTGGTGCTCAGGCTTTTTATTTTGTTTTTGTTTGTTTGTTTGTTTGTTTGTTTTTGCAATAGTGGGGATCAAACCCAGGGCTTCATGCAAACTAGGCAAGCACTCTACCAACTACTTCATCCCTGCCCCCACAGCTTTTATATCCATTTACCTGTGGATAGAAGTTTGGGTTGTTACTATGTTCAAACTGTGAATAAAACTGCCATGAACATTTACATACAGGTCCTTGTGTGCCTGGAAGGTTTCATTTCTTTTGGATAAATACTTGATCAGGTCTATGTTGGAATGCTGATTTCCTGTTTCTATACCAATCTGCCTGTCATTGGGTTCTGTTTTTCGTCTATGAAGGAACATCAAATTATTGATTACTTTTTTGTTGTGACAAAATACCGTGACAAATGTAACTTAAGGAAGGATGCGTTTACTTTGGCTTACATTATGAGGATATGGTCCATTATGGTAGGAAGGCATGGAGGTAGCAGTGTGAGGCAGTTGGTCAAACTACACGCTAAGTAAGGAAGCAGGAAGTGATGGATGATGGTACTTAGCTCACTTTTTCCTTTCCATCAATTCTGAGACCCTGCCTATAGAATGGCGGTGCCCATAGTTAGAGTGGGTTTCCCCATTTCAGTTAACCTAATCTAGAATTTCCTCAGGCATGCCCAGAGATTCGTCACCTGGGTGAACTTAGATCTTACTGATAATCAATATTAACCATCCCAGCTAGTGACAGATGCTGGACACTGAGCTAGAGTCACTTACTCTAATTGTCCACTGACCTGTTTGACACCCTCTATAGGAAACTTGGTGTGAGAAGGAAGAACACAGGCACTAGAGCCAGACTTCCACCCTGACTTTGTCATATACCACATGATCCTGCATAAGTTACTTGATTTCTTTGTGCCTTAGTTTTCTCACCTGTCAAATGTGGAAACCTCTCTTGTGGGATGGGTAGATAGAAATAGATATACAACTTGGCCAGTCCTGAATACTCTGCTTTTGAAGGACTTGACAGGGAATAATGCGTCTGAAATGTGTGTGCCAGATTTTGTAGCTGCTCCCAATGGGACTGCCAGCCACTCTTCTTCCTGGCATTATACCCCTTGCCTTCTCATTGAACAGCTTCTGTACTGAGTGGACAGTCCTTTCCTCTGTCACTTTTCTTCCAGCCTGGAGAGGAGCTGCTGTCTTGGCTGCTTAAGCTGAAGTTTTGTTCCTAATTAAGCACCTGTGATCTTCCTGCCTCAGCTTTTTGGTGTGGTCCAGTTCCATCTCTCAGATACAACAACCAAATAGCAAGGTCTGGAAATATCCTGGTGCTCTGAGATACTTACCCCCTGGTTCTCTTCAGAGTCAGCTTCTATGGATCTTGAAGCCCTGTGCTGACTAGAGGCTTAGCAAAGGGACCTTGGGCCCAGCAATACCTGTCCTATATAGTTCTGTACAAGACGTGACTGTCAGGGAAGCATCCACTGTCAGCACAGTTGAGGAGTCTCATCTTGAACTTCCCATTTCTGCAAGCTAAACTCCCCTGGGAGGGCAGCGCTATTATTAAGATGGAGATCGAAGCCTATTGAGTGAATGTTGGAGATAAGGACATAGCCCTTCATCTTTTAATACAGGAATAGAAACTCTTCCTGGACTGGACCTTTTTCTCTCTCCAAAAGGAAGAACAGGAGAAATCAAACAGTAGGACTGACCTCTGAGAGTTTAAGGGAGGCACCTGTGTAGACGCTAAACATGCAATCAATCAGGTGGTGGCAAGAGACTGGCTTTGTTGTGTTTCGGTTTGGTCTGTTTGGTTGAGACAAGATTTCTCACAGGCTGGTCTGGAATTCACTGTGTAGCTCAGGCTGACCTCAAAACCACGATCCTGCATTACCCTGCTGAGAACTGAGACTATAGACATACTATACCATGCTTGCTTTACAATCAGGTTCTTTTAGTTTAATTTTTGAGAATTTCATATATGAGTACTTCCTGTATATCATTTCCCTCTTCCCTTCCAACCTTTCACTACCTCTCAAATCCATGAGTGCACACACATGCATGCGCATGCGCGCGCGCACACACACACACACACACACGCACACACACACACTCACTCACCCTACTAAGTCCATTTAGGGTTACTTAGACTGACCACTTAGGATAGGATCATCTATCAGTGCCTTGTCCCTGGGGAAGACTGATTCCCCCTCTCAGCAACCATTGATTGCCTATAGTTCTTCATCTAGGGGTGGGACCTTGTGGGGTTTCCTCCTTCTTATATTGGGATGTCAGCTGGTGTTGTCTTTGCACTGGTTTTGGTTATGAGACCATATTGTTGAGATTTCATGAGTTCAGCTTCCCTCCCATGTCTAGAAGACACTGTCTAGTAGCAAGTGAAAGAACAACTTTGGAGACTTGGCTCTCTCTTTCCCCTGTGGGTTCTGGGTATTGAATTCAATTTGTCAGACCTTTGCAGAGAATTCTTTTTGTCTTCTAAATATCCCTCAGGGTTTTTTTTTGTAGTTTAAAAAAATTAAAATATAATTATATCATCTTCACTTTTCTCTTTTTCCTAGAATCAACTTCTTTTAAAATATTTATTTTTATTCTGTGTATATAAGTGCTTTGCCAATATATATGTCTTTGTACCACAAGTGTACCTGTTGCCCATGGAGGGTAGAAGAGGGTATTAGATCCCCTGGAACTGGAGTTACAGACTGGTGTGAGCCACTATGTGGGAGATGATAACCAAACCCAAGTCCTATATAAGAGCAACAAGTGCTCTTAACTGCTGAGACATCTCTCCAGAATTAGCAAACTATCTACACTGGCTCCTGGGGACTGGGAAGGACATGGACCAAAGGAACATGGAGAGGCTGATGGCTTCTCATTGCCTCTCTCCTGACTCAACCCTGGCCCTGGTGTAAAAGTGTGGATAACTTGGCCTCAAGGGCATGAGAGTAGGGGAACTGGTCCCGACCCTTGCCAGCTCTGGCACTTGGGTGAGCTAGCTGGGGTAGTGCTGGAGAGAGGGTCCTGGTGGTATGGCTGTGAGAGAGCTGGTGGACTGACCAACTCAGCTACCATTCAGGCCCAGATCCAGGTCTTTGAGTTGGCCCACCCTAGCATCTACCCCATCTATGAACTGCTAGAGCATGCAAAGGGGCTGCAGATCCAAAGCTGCAGGATCTCGGTGACACAGGGCAACAATAGGTATCACAGAGAAGTCCCTGTGAAGATCCAATACTGATAGTGTAGCAGAAGCCAGAGGCCTTGAACCAGACTAAAGCCTCATTGCAAAAGTGTCACAGAGATTCCCCCAGCATCACTACCACAAAAAAGTTAGAGAAAAGTGAAGGCCTTTATTGGGGCATGGTGGTACATGCCAGTTACTCTAGTCCTCAGGAGGCTAAGACAAGATGAATACCGAAAGTTGGAGCCAGCCTGAAGTATAGAGAAAGTTCTAGGCCCACGGGGCTGTCATAAAACCTTGTACACATGAAGTTTTTCTCTGGAAGAAGCCCAAGATAGAATACTCTAGCTAAAGAGTAGAAGAGGTTATATTAGGGACCAAGCAGATAAGGCAAGAGGAGTCATGATACTGGAACTAAAGAGGTAGTTGATGCAGGATTGCCAGACTGAGGACCTGTGCAGGCATGCGGACTCTCCAGAGACTGCCTTAGGCTTCAGTGGCTGTTCTGTGTCAGGATTGGCCTTTCTGCATGAATTAATTGAGACTGGTTGTCCTTTCATGAAGGGATCAAGTTCCCCAGTGTTTGCCTGGCTAATTACTTCCTTGCTTGTGCTCATAGACCCAGCCATACTGAAACCTGTAGGTTTTCCTGTTTGCCTTTGCTTATCCTTACAAGGTTAGCTTCTGTTCTGGAAAGTGGCTCACAAGGGGGCTCTGACAGTGTATTACTCAGATTGCTCGACGAGGCCAGGCTATCTGTTACAGATAGACAACACTTCATGATTTATTTCCAAGGAGACATTCTTGGGAACATCAGGAACCAAGCTGTGGGGGCCCAGGGGAGCCTTTGCTGTTGCTTTGGGGCAGAGGACAATTCCAGCCTCAAGAACTCTGGCTGTGGTCACTGGCTTTGGGCTACAATGTTTAGAAACTTGGTGTTTGAATGGGTGGATGGCAGCCTAACTGGAACACATGTTGAGGCTATGAATTGACATTTGAGAGCTGCTACATGTTGTAGAGGAAGTATTTGAATGATTGTCCATCCGTGGGAGGTAGAAAGGAAGCAGGAAATGCATGGGGTGTGGCCTTTGGTCTCTGTGATCAGGGATAATGCAAACAACATGAAATAATGCAGGCCTGGGGAAGAGATGCTGACATTTGGTGAACACCTTCATCTAAGGGAACAAAATGGAAAACAATCTGCCCTGAGGTGTATTACCTAGTGTGCAGTCCTAGAAGCAAGGTGTCAGGAGAGTGTGAGCCATGACTGTGGTGATCTGTGGGGTTCTGGTTTCACTCCTCTGTGCCTCGGTTCCCTCAATAAAGCACGAGGAGAGAGAATACTATGGTATAGAGTAGTTAAGAAGATTAAATGGCTTCATATCTATATAGTGCTTTGGGTAGTGCCTGGCACTTCAAGACACATATACATTCTTTGTTAAAGACATAAAGGAACCTGGAGCCCTGGGAGAATACATAATTGGTGTAAAAGCTGCTGAACTAGGCAGCTCTCAGGTAGGATCTGAATCTAACATCCTGCTGATCTGTAGCCAGCTTTCTCAAACTTGGCATCTGTGGTAAGCACCTTCTTGTGGACTGCTGTCCCATTCATTGGGACAGTACACAGAACAGTGAGGCTGGCTTCTGATTACTGGATGCCCAGGTCCAGTAGTGACCACCACAGATGTTTCTACACGTTGCCAAATGTCTCTGGGGTAGAGAAGCTGCTCCTATTCGAATGCTACTGTATAGGGGGCTCAATGCTGCTGAGGACTTGCCAACAATTTCTGTCTGAGTTTAAGAGCCAGAGGACCAGGATGTCTGCTGTGACATAGGGTCTATTATACATGATAGGAAAGCTGCACTCAAGAAATCTGAAAAAAAAAAAAATACAACTGCCTAAACAAAACCTGCATAATGACAACTTCAGTTGACATGCCAAGCTGGAAATTTTACAACGTCCCACCCCTAGATGGAGAGCTATGGGCAATTAATGGCTACTGAGACAGGAAGAATCAGTCTTCTCCAGGGACAAGCCTCTGATAGGTGGTGGCCCAATCCAAAGTGGTCAGCCCTAAGCAGGTGCACATATGAGCAACACCAAGTGGAATCAGCAAACTGTATTTTTATAAACATATACAGACATGTGTAACAATAGTTAATAGAGAGATCGTGAATTTGAGAGGGAGTGGGGAGGACACAGAAGGAGGGAGTCAGATGGGGAGGGAGGGGTGGGAGTAATGTGCAGAGAGTGCTCATGTATAAAATTCTCAAAAACGAAATAAACAAACACTCCAGTAAGTCTAGTTCCTAGTCGTTGCCTTCACCCTCTGGCTGAGTTCAGGGCAGGGCATCTCTGTGGAGTATCTGGACTGCTCTTCCCTCCTCATTCTCTTGCCTGGGAAGACATCTGGGTGAATTTGTCTACAAGTGCACCAGATCATGAGGTGGGTCAGGGAGGCATAGCCTGTGATTCTCTACACAGTGGTCAGCTTGCCCTTGCAAGTACAATTGATTGATTTAACTAGATTTAGACTATGTAGGACCCCAGAGGAGAGGGGTTGGCGACCAGAGGACAGCTGATCTTGACATTTGTCAGTGCCTTGTCATCACGATGCCCTCTTTGCTTATTCGAATTGTATACACCCAAGTCTTTCTCTCCACTTCCTGTCCTTTCTTTGCTTTGTTTTTTTTTTTTTTCAGCCTTTGAGCTTCAACATGAAACAGAGATCAAACTGTGGTTCAGTGCATCAAGGCAAGTGTCTGGGATGGGGACAGAGCTGCTGTGTCCTTGCTGGTGGCCAACCCTGTTTGTAAGGAATTTATTGGCCAGCTGTTTGGTGTCTCTGACTAGATCTTAAAAAAGTCACAGCCAGAGCCGTGAGCTACTCTCAGCAGGTGGACGTGCAGTGCTCTTTTTTTTTTTTTTTTTTTAAAAGGACAAAGCTCTCGTGATTGCACTCATTATAAAAGATGTAAATGGAGTTCCGCTAAATCTTGCTTTCTGTGGCTCAGTGATTGGTTTTATGTCAGTAGCTCTGCTGTGGGTCTTGGGTTTCCCTTATTTTCCTGGTACACTCCATTCCTTTCCCCTGAGATATATCTGCTCCTCTGTTGAACTGCTGATATGTTCTCAGGAATCAGGTATCTCTCCAGTGCTGATGGGACCAATCATGCCTTCTGTTTCCTTCAGATCTCTCACAGACACATCCTTCTATGAGCTTGACACATTCCAGTATATGTTGAAATCTGTATCTTTTCATGAGCAGTGAAATCAGGGCAGGAAGATGTGACTTCTGGGCACGTGATGCAAGGGAGCTAGCTCATCAGCTGAAGCAATTAACCCCTGCTTTCCTTGGAATGTTGCCTCCTGCCATCCAGCCAATGGACAATGAGCACCCCAGTGTCTTCTGGGGCAGGGAAAAAGCTGAGGAGCATCAACCTCCACAGAATGCTATGACCAAAATTTACTTCCTTAGCTAAAGGGAACTCCACTTGTTGAACTGATGTTTGCTGAGTGCCTGCTAGGTACTGTGTTGGAGACACACTGAAGTTCTTGGCCTTGTAGCCTTGAGGAGACTTGATTTTCATAGCTTATTTCTTGGCACGGGTTACATATGCTCTAATTCTTCCTGTTCCACACCACCACCATTCTAAATCTGGGAAGTACATATAAATGGAAATGGTTTTGTGTGTTGACTCAATTTAACTAAAACTCTACATTCTCCGCACATAGATGCCAACTCTCTTCTGTCCATAGAAAAACTAAGCTCTGGTGTTCAGAGATCTGCCTGGGGCTTTCAGCCTGAGGTCAGCCTGCTGCTACTTCCCGTGCTCTCACTGTGCTTCTTGCTGGGAGTGAAATGTTCATCTGAGTATGGAGTTAAAGAGAAAGGGTGGAGAGTTTGGGAACATGAATCAGATACCAGTCAAGCTTCCTAAGAAAGGACCAGGGAGAGTTGAAAGGAGAGCAGTCCTTCTCAAGAAGTGCTTTTGTGGGGGTACATGGTAGCCTTTAGGGTTCTAGGACCTCTGAAGACAAACATGGATGTGTCAACCGACCCCATCAGCTGGCCTTCCCTTTTCAGGGACCTGTGTGGTACGACCTCCCAGGTAGGCTAATCATTTAGACTCACCCTTTCTCAGCATTAAGTGATTATGAGCTGAGCTAAGGGATGGAAACCTGAGTGGGTATGACAAATTGCAAGTATTTAAGAAACTTTGCCCAGAGACCTGGGTGATCTGACTCCCTGTTTCTTAGCCTCCTGTGCAGCCTTGTGTAGACAATTGTCCTGTCATTGTCTAGTCAGCCTGTGTGCTGCCTGAACTTGGACTGAGGACTCTGTAAACAAAGCAGTGTGAGCTCAAGGCCCCCAGCATTAACCAGTGGGAAAGCTGATGAACTTCTCTGAGCCTTGGACTCACCTAAGATGGACTAATGACTAAATGAGAAACGTATAAAAAGACCATATAGCTCTTCGAAACTCCACCTAGTTGTCACTTGGCCTTAGGGATTGGGTTCTTCCTGCCTTGTTGCCCCTCATTTTAGGCCCATGCACCTTCTCTACTTTAGCTCATCCTCACTTTGCTGGAAGCTCTGTTGGGTGCACAGGCTATGTTTGGAGTCAGTACTAGACTGTGGCGGCTAATGTATGCAGCTGCCCACCCATCTGCCCCCCCCTTTCTGCTATCACAGTGCTTTTCCTGTCAGCTCAGTCAGAAGCACTCACTGTAGATGACTTAAAATGACACAACAACCTAAAGGTAGGCTCTACTGCCATTTTCCCTGTTTCTATCCCTGCATACAATGAGGAGACCAAGGCACAGAGCTATGGGCTCATGAGCCCAAGGGCATACTGCTATCATCTGACATAAGCAGGATTTGAACCCAGTCACTCCAGAGTTTGACTACTTCCCACTATGTAAGCTCTCTCTTAATAGGTGTTCACTGGTGATGAGTGGGTGAGTCAATGTTATTATGGTAGAACTGTTGCCAGCAACTAACTCTGGGCAAGCTTCTTACAACTTCTAGGCCCATTTCTTTGTTAGAGGATCTGGGGTAGAACTCTTGTTTTTGTTGTTGTTTGTTTTCAAGTCACTTTTCTGTAATGAACTCACAAAAATATGACATGGTTAGATTATGATAGCCACCTAAACACACACTTGCCCAGTCCCAAACTCTATATATCTCCGTGAACCTATGTACAGTTAGAAAGACCATCTTAAACCCAGGGAGCTACATCTAAGGTTTCATACATTCACTGTCAATTATTTTATATGAACTTATCCACACCAAACAAGAAAAGAAAGCAACGATAGAGTTGAAACTAAAAAAAAACAATTAGCTTTATATTCTCTTCATGACTCATGTCTGTTTGCCCGAGTTGGATCCTGAAGTAGCTCCCGAGAGGATTAGATGCAGTGATGAGGGAGGTTCGGTGTGTCCCAAGGTCACAGGTAAGGTTTGGGGAACCCTGTGATCAATGTCACCTCCATAAAAAGAGTCTGTTAGCCCTGTTGGGAGCTTCCTTCCTTCCATAGCTTCTCTCAAGGGGTCAAGTCACCGTCCTTCTTCCCAGGGGCTTCTAGCTTCCTTGTCTACACACACACTACCATGTAGAGAAAATGTGGGCCCTTCACTCCACCAGGTGAGCTTACTTAAGGATACATTGACCTTTTGGTCTTGGCAGACCAAGAAGAGGGTGGAGGCTCCCTACTTGTCCTTTGACTTTGGAATACAGGGGTCCAAGTGCAGACTGTACTTTCTGGAGCCAGGCCTGCAGGAGAGTTGAAACAAGGCATCCTTCAGCTCTAGCAGCGTTCTTGCGTTCCTGACTTCATACTGGTCTGGGTGGCAGGACCACCCAGGGAGTGGCCAGAGGCCCAGCACATGGCTGGCATTGTTGCTGCCACCTCTTCCTTTGATAGTCTAAGCATGCAAATATATAACCACAATGACTTGGGATACAGTGTGTACTTTATAGTGAGTGTGTCTGAGTCCATGAGTATATGCCTAAGAGACAGCCAGCCTGGATCCCGGAACTAGGATCTGACTCTCTCTAGAGTGTGATGGAGCCATTTCCTTGGCTCATGTGTCTGATAGGACCTCTATTCACTGCAGGGGCTCCTCCAACCCACTGGAGTACAGGAGCTCACCCCCGTCACTCTATGCATTCTGCTCTCTGTAGGCTTTCCTTCCTCCTCCCTCACATCACATGCTGACCTGAAAACATCCTGTGCTGAAGAAGAAGGGCTTCTCCATATCTCAGGAATGAATATTGATCTCAGCCAAGCTCAAGAGCAGAGCTGGGGGCAGGGAAGTGTTTATAGCTATCTCACTCACTTCAGAAATTAATAGCCTTGTGGACCATAGAGCATTTGAAGTATGGCTAGGGCAACAGAGGGACTGGGCTAAAGTGAAATGGAAACATGTGGCTAAAATGGTGACTACTTTATATGCAGTGTGACCCTTGGGAGAATCAAGTTGCATAGTGATATATGTGGGCTTGTGATTCTTTACCCTGAATCAGTTTGAGTGCTTACCTCTAATAGTCATGCCAGGCTGCACACCTTCAGAAAGACTTTTTCCTGGTTGCCTAGGTGAGGTAGAAGCTCAGTGTATTAGTTGTAGTGGCATGAGCTCCATCCTTCTCCTGTAGCCCATTGCACTATAGACCGGAATGCTCGGTGGGTGCCAGGATCCCAATATGTGGTGCTCAGGAATCCCCAAGTCAGGTGAGCACCCCATCACTAGTTCTTGATTGCCTCTTCCCAGCTGGAGAGTCATTTCTGTAGAGATAGACTGATATTCTAAAGTATATGCATCTTAACAGACTTCTTGAAAAAAGAGAATATAAAATTCCAAATATGAAATTAGGTAACATTTATATAATATGTTCCTATATAAAATGTAGGAACAATCACATCTTCTGTGAGTTTTAGAACCTGGCATGTATCAGACTCTGCAAAATCCAGAAAATAATCAAATATTATTATCATTACCATCATTATTATTAATATTATTAACTTGATGCTCTAACCTCTGTAATATTTCTCCCCTTAGATTTTGGCTGGGTGCTCTTTGATCACCTTCCATATGATAATGATTTTGCGGTTTTTTTTTTTTCTAAAGGGAAACTGAGAAGATAACTTAGTTTTTCTCCTAACGCAGTTGACAAGATTTATGCTTTATGATTGATAGCTACTGTGCATACAGGATGACTCCTGGCAACAGACACCCACTTTTTTTACTTTACTGCTGTAGGTTAGAGTCCTACAATATAGGGATTTTGATAAAATTCTATTCTGCATCATTCCCACCAAAAGGAAGGGAACTGCCTGGTATATTGAGAATTGTCTATATTATTTTGTCAAATATATTCTAAGCAGGAGACTTTTCCCTCTGAGTAGACATCAGTGAGAACAAACTACCTTCTCCTGTGCTCCCACCTGCCTTCCTCCTGGGAGAAGCTCGTCCAGACTAGCTTCCATTCACCTTCTCCATTGCTCTTCCCCTCTGCTCTCATGCTCCAGGCCAAGTTCTGTGCAGAGGAGCCTGCAGACCACTGAGCTGGTAGAAGCCATAGGGACACTTATGAGGACAGCCAGCAATAACCTGACATCTCATTCAAAGAGCTGTGGCTGGGCCTGGTGGTGCAGGTCTATAATTCCAGCTATGGGGGACTAGGCGGGGTGCTATATGTGTGGAGTGTGGTTGAGACAGGATCATAGAAAGTTCAAAGCCAGCCTGGGGATTACACACAGGGTAAGGTCAAGGCCAGCTTGAGCAATTTAGTAAGATCTTGTCTCAAAATAACAAAAGGAGGGCTAGGGGTATAACTCAGAGACAGAGCACTTGCCTAGCATGTGTGAGACTCTAGATTTAATCTCTAATACTATAAAAAAAAACAATCAAAATAGAGTCAAATAAAATAAAATAGTAACTGTGAACCATTCACTTAAATCCTACTACCTGGAAACCCAATTTGCCCCTTTTCCCTTAGCTGGATCTTCAAACTTCTATAAATGCTGTAAGTTCCCAACATGAACTTGGGGGACTTGGAGGAAGAAGTTGTGACAGAGTGAAAGCAGGTAGAGTTACCCATTGCAGTTAAAATATCTTACCATTGAGAATGCAGAAGACTGCATGGTTCTGGGAATACATGTGCAGGGTCTGGACAGGGGCCCAGGCAAGCAGACTTGCTTGGGTTGTCTGGGTTGTCTGGGCCAGAGAGGATCCTTAGGCACATATTACTGTGTGTACAGAGAGAATATAGCTCTCTGCTGGTTCCAAGCTGTTAGAATAAGGGGCTGTTAAGAAGGTGAGTTTCTGATGCTGTATTAGTCAGGGTTCTCTAGAGTCACAGAATTTATGGTAGTCTCTATGTAGTAAAGGGATTTATTGATGACTTACAGTTTGTAGTCCAACTCCCAACAATCAACTCCCAACAACAGTCGGCAGCAGCTGTGAATGGAAGTCCAAGGATCCAGCAGTTGCTCAGTCTCACAAGGCGAGCAAGCGAAGCAGAGAGAGCCTTCCTTCTTCTAACGTCCTTATATAGGTCTCCAGTAAAAAGTGTGGCCCAGGTTAAAGGTATGTGCCACCACACCTTTAACCCCGGATGACCTTGCTTGAACTTAGATCTTCCAGTCTTAATCTTCTAGGATTCATAGCCACTATGCCACCACACCCTTAATCCCAGATGATCTTGAACTCATAGAGCTTTCTATGTTAATTCTATGGGATTCGTAGCCACTATTCTTCAAGGTTTCCATGCCAAGATTCAGGTCAGAAACTTGTATCTTTCAGCCTCCAGATTAGGGCCACAGGTGAGCCTTCTAATTCTGGATTGTAGTTCATTTTAGATGTAGTCAAGTTGACAACCAGGAATAGCCACTACAGATGCCCTTGGCATTAATGTCACAGCTGTGTCTGGGTCCCTCCCTATAAAACACTACAACAAGATTTCAGTGTCCTCAGGCCTGATAATTAAACTGTGAGGGACAGCAGAAACACAGGTTTAGTTCCTTGACATCAGGTTCTCTCAGCTTCAGCCACCCTTTCCTATCAGCCCACGATGGTTAACAATGGCCTCTCTCAAGGATGTCCTGAGGTGAAGCTGCATGGCCTCCCAGGTGGCAGAGGCTACAAAGGCCTCCAGCGCCAGGCAGGTGCAATGCCATTTTCAAAAACCAGGCAAGGAAAAAAAAAAAAAAAACCCTGGGAGGAATTCCTTCAAAATGTTGGCACCACTGCTCTGTTCATGGCAAGACAATCCCCCACTTGTTTTTGCTTTTCAGTTCCTTTCATTTTCCCTTTATAACGTTTCTTTCTTTTTTTTCAAGTTGGTATTTTATTAAGAAAAAATTTTAATTAGCACACAAATTATGGGTTTGATTATGAAATTTTCATATATACTGTTTGTTGATTTCCTGGCCCCTGTGGGTTCCCTTTTTTCTCCCAGGCCCCTACCCCACTTTTATGTCTCATGTGCTCTATTACTCTCTTTTTTCTTCTCCCATTCCCTTAAAGTCTCTTTTCCTCCTCTCACAGTCCTGTCTAGTTTCGTGATCTACACATATGCACATATGTAAAGATAAAATCCAGGATCCACATATGAGAGAAAACGTGGTATTTTTTCTGAGTCTGGCTAGTTCACTTAACATACAACTTTCTAGTTCTATCAATTTTCCTGTAAGTGTAGTAATTCAATTTTATTTTTTTATGACTGAATTAAAAAAAATATGTTTATACACCACATTTTGGTTTATCCAGAATTTCTTGCTTAAGTAAACATGATTGTAATTTGGAGTTAGGGATGGATAGGAAATGTTTATGAGGATTTGGGAGACAACAGGGAAGTTGTATATTAGCTGGTCCAAAAGTCACACAGGGTCTTTATAGCCTAACAGATTCCCAGGCCTCAGCAGCTCTTCTAGATTTATGGGGCTGTGGCCTGGAATCCTTGTGTCTACAGCCATCTCAGGAATTACCCTTCAGGGAATCTGGCCATGGAACGTTGTCATTGCTTAAAGCTGCTTTAACTGAATGTTAAGAGCTGGCTCAGAACTAGGCAGAGCTGAGGTCCAGATAAGAGTCTGACAGGATGTGTCTTCAGGTGAGGTGACAGGACACTGGGCTGGGATTAGGACAGGTAGGAAGAGAGTGGTGGGAAAGGCTCCTAGGGTTGTCAGCACGGTCAAGCCAGTGAGTGGTTCAGGCATGTGCTCTTCAGACTACCTCTGACAGCTGCAGGCTCAGGTCTGAGGCACCTCAGAATCTCTTCTGGCCCTGGGGCAGGCTCAGACAAAGTTAATTCCAACTCTCGGCCTTTGCTTTGTCATTGTGTGATGTTTATAACGCCACCTTGTTACTCAGCATTCAAGAGGAGCTGTCTCTGTGGCCAGGAGTAGGTCAGAAGGCATGCTTCCTGCTCTTCTGCTGAGGGGAGGGTAGGGGAGGGCAGCATGGGGAATCTCAGGTCTCAGCAGCAGGAAGAACCGGCCTGGCTCACCATACTGTCTGCTGCCTCACAGCTCCTTCACTTCAAGGCACTCTTCCCAGAGGGTACAGACCCACTGGCAGCTTGTTCTAGCTCACCAAGCCCACCCTAGCCAATCAGTCTCCATGAGTGTTCAGAGCTCCATGTCTGAACACCACCCCTGTATTTGTGTGGTATGGAGGTCCCCCCCTCACATCCCCAAGACTGACTCTCCCTGTACTTTGGTGTCATTTGAACAGCCAACTGGCTTGCTGCTTTTAGCTAGTCCCTTATTTGCATCTGGAATTTCCAGCCAGCCAATTCAGCTTTGCTTTGCTCTGGTATTTCTACAAACTTGCAACACAACAAACTGCATTGGCAGCATGGCAAATACTGTCTCAACTACTGAACTCCACAGTCAGGTTTTCAGTGAGAGACTTTCCTGGTGGAAGACCATAGTTTTTTGTTTTTGTTTCTGTTTTTTCCTTCTTCTAGTCTATTCATTCGTCAGATGCTTTGTCTTTGAGACGGGGGTCTTACTATATAGCCCATGCTTATCTAGAACCTTCCATCTTCCTGCTGTAGCCTTCCAAGTACTAGGATCAGAGACACGCTCACACTGCAGGAGCCTAACTGTCTTCCCTGGGTGTTTATTCCCAGGAACTCTGTGTATCCAGTCTGCTGTGGGACAGATGGTATAAGAGGAAGCAGTCCTCATCTCCTCTGCCTTTCCTAGGCTCACTAGTAACTGTGCAAGGATGGCTTTTTCTTGCCCTATCTGGTTTTTTTGAGACCCCCCTGACTTAGCAATGCTTCTTCATGCATAGCTTACGGTCTGGGGCTCTTACATAGATGGGACTCTTGAAGTCCCCACCCATGCAGGCTGAGCTGTAGGCTGCCCTTCAGGAAGTGCCCTGCCATAGAGGAGCAGTCTCTGGCTCCTTTCTCTTCTGGTCCCTTTCTCTCTGTACAGGGCGCAGCTGTTTATCAGGGAGAACAGGTTTGCCCAGTGAAGCATTTATTTGGTTTCTTTGGCTGATTGTGGGTACACACCTGCCACTTTGCCACTTCCTGAAAATCAAGCAGTTTCTTCGAAAAGAGACACTTCCCTTAAAATACATTGTGTGGTTTGATAGTGAAGTTTGTATGGTTTCTTGGATTTTTATGATTTAATGTGCCTGCAGAAACCTTAAGCGACAAAATAAAAATATACTGACTGTCCTTTGCTTGGGATTGGGAGCCTGGTCATTTTAGTTTTGATGTTGGGTTTTGTTATATTTTCAGTTTTTAATTTATTGTTTGAAAACTTCATCCATGTATACTTTCTCAGGTTTTCTCATTTGCTCCTCATCTTATTTCTCATTGACCCTTTTTATGCTTGGTACATATCACAGGCCATCCATTGGTGTGGCTCATGCTTTTATTAACCCAAATTTAGCTGAAGTTTTATACACATACATACATACATACATACATACATACACACATACACACACACATACACACACAAGGCAAACAATGAAATTAATTTTCTTAGATACTAAATTTTATTTACTTGTTTATTTCTATTAGTTTTTGCATATATATACAAATATAGACACATATATGTATGCTTGTGGGCTCATGTATATGTGTGTACATGTGCTGTGTGTGTATATGAAGGCCATAGTGATGTCCATTACACTACATCTTACCTATTGAGGTAAGATCTCTCACTTGAACCCAGAATTCACCGACTGAGTTCGCTTAGCTTGCCAATTTGCTATGGTGGATCCCTGTCTCTGTCTCTTCAGGGCTGAGGCCTGGGCTTCACATAGGTCTCCTTCAAGCCAACATTTGAATATTCTTCAGTAAGAAAGAAATCTTTATGGAGTAGCTAGGAGTTGACTGTAAAAATATTGGTTCGTAGAGTGGAGTAGATTTATATTTAGTGTACTATATCTACTGAGGCAGCAAAGAGGCCATAAACATTTTGGAAAGCTCTTCCAGTGAGCATTTGGAATTGATTGCACATCTATTTACCAGATTTGAGTAATCAGTATGTCTTATTTCCAGAACTTCCTATAATAAAGTTTTCTTGTAAGAACAGACAGTTGTACATTAGATAGGAATTGAAACTGTGGAGTCAGGTAGGACCCGAGTCATTGGTGACTTTATTCATGGTATTGTGTCCTAGAGACATGTACTTTCTGTTGCCCACATAGAATGCTCTGATGAAATCAGCTTAAGAAAGAAAGGGTTTATTCTGGCTGATGTTCTAGAGTGATAGAGTCTATCATGTCAGGGAAGACGTGGCAGGAGGAGCTGGAAGCTTGCTGACTTGCCTTTTAATCCACACGCTGGAAGCAATAGTGCATGGGAGAAGGGGGAGACTATGATAACAGGAAATAGGGCAAAGCTCCAGAACCTCAAAGCCCAACCCCAGGGACATACTCCTCCCAGTAAGCCATGACCTCCCTAAATAGCACCACCCACTGGGGGCTGGGTATTGGGACATTTCTAAGCACCACAGGCACTGACCTCTGCTTACTCACCTGTAAAACAGACGAGGGAATGACACTCCAACTTACAGCTGCTGGAAGATTAGTGTAGTCATGCTTGAAAAGGGCCCAGCATGGAAAGTCTTCATCCCTGAGTGACTGATGCTGCTTGGGGGTTGCTCTCAGAGTCATGTTGCTCACGGCTCCTCCACCAGACTCTTCTTCATCATTATCACAACTGTTCTGGAGGCTAAAGATGTAGCTCAAGCTAGCCCATCTTTCTAAATAGCCCTGGAGCTAAGGGAAAATTGAGGAATTTACATTGTAGGATTCAGTGTTTTTAGGAAGCTTCTAAGATTATTGGTATCAAAATTAAATAGTTATTTGGCCTTTTAACTAATTTATCTGTTATTTATAATTTGTGTGTGTATGTATATCTGTGTGTGACTGTGTATGTATGTGTGTGTGTGTGTGTGTGTGTGTCTGTGTGTATAGGTATGAGCGTGTGTATAGGTATGAGCGTGTGTCTATGTGTGTGTGAGTGTGTATGTGTGTGCATGTGTATGAGTGTATGTGTGTGTGTGTGTGCGTGTGCATGTGCATGTGTGTTCAGAAGATGCCTTTTCAGGAGTCATTTCTCTCACTCTACTTTATCTTTTGAGGCATGGTCTCTCTTGGTTTTGTTCTTGCTAAGTGTACTCCAGAATAGCTGGCCTGTGAGCTTCAACAGGAGTCTTTCTGAAGGAAATACTGGGATGACATATATATATATATATATATATATATATATATATATATATATCCTCATACATGGCATTAAGTAGCCTTTATGTCTTCACTTGATCATCAAGCTAGAGGCATGGTCATGTCACTAGAGGTCTGGTTCCTGACTCCTATGCTTGTGGGCACTGACTCCAGCTCTGAGTGTCAGAAGCTGCCATCTCCTCAGCTGGCTCTGTCTCCTCTGCCTACTTTCTGGGTTTAGAGTCTAAAGTGGCCCTAGTGAAGCCTGGAGGTTGCACACACAGCTCACACTTTTTATCTGCAGACCCCAGAAACTAGCTTGATCTTGAGATCTGATGTTGTCTAGTGGTTTTGAAAAATTAAAACAATCTCCCTAAGATATAAATATCTTCCTCTCCACTTTAGCCTGCCCCTCATAGCCCTTGTTCTTTCTGAAATGGGTACAACATGAACACTCATGTTGCCTGTTCAGTGGTTTATCTCCAGTGCTCAATTTGTGCTTTACATTAGTGCTGGATGTCAGTGCCTTGCCATCCTAATGACAGCATCCATCCCTAGTCAGCATCCCTCTGGAGCCAGACGGCCTAGGTTCAATTCTCAGCTCTTTCACTATTGGCTATATAACTATAGATGGTTAGGTTAATTCATCCCATTGGACCTCACTTGCCTGACCCGCAGTATGGGCTCAGAACACCCACACATGGTGGGCTGTGGTGAGGTTAGTGATCAGCATATATGTAAAGTGTGTAGAACCCCTCAGGTACTATCACGGCTGCCTGTGGGCTCACTGCCATAGGAGCACTGCCTTTTTCTTCTAGCAACTACCTATGTCTCAAACGTCTTTACTTTTTCTAAGAATGAACAGAAAGCCAGGATATTCCTCAGCTATAAGATGCAGAAGCGGAAACATGAAAAGTTTCAGTGGGGTGCCTTGGTGAAATAAGCCAGTGGGGCTTTTTCAGGCTGGAAAAGCTCAGTTGTAAAAGGTGGGGTTGATGGGGAGATAGAGAAGGGGCTGTTTGCCAGAGGGCAGAGTATGAGGCCTTGTTACTAAGCCAGGGACTTCCTGCTCCATTGCGACATGCTCTGAAGTGCTCACAGTGGAAAGGAGAAGCGGGTGCTGATTCACTTCCACAAAAGAGCTCCCTGAGATTTTCACAAAAAGACAGTGTACAATCAAGTGGGTCCAGCATCCCACGTGGCAGAAAGCTGGGGCCAGTGATTTATGATTCTCCCAAGGACTCAGGATCTGAGTGAAGAGGGGGAAGAGATCTCCTGGATTCCCTTGGTAAAGGACACTCAAGGTGGTGGGTCTTAACCGGGCTGGAGAAGATGGACCTCCTCTAGGGAACTTCCGATGCACAGACTGGGTCCTGCAGCCTTCTGTGATTTCTTTAATCTCAGAGTGCCTGGATTCAGGGTAGACCAGTTTAGTGCTCATCTTGCTTATCTATCCCATTATGCGTGTGGATGGATGCTCACGTGTGCATGTGTGTATGTGCTTTCTTCTACCCTCTCGCCATCTGCAATCTAGGTTTCATCACCTGTAGTGGTGGTAGTAAACTAACTAACCAGCTATCACATATTAAGATTTATGCTAATAAAATGATTGCTCAGAGATAATCTTATTTTTCTTATGAAATTACTTTTTTTCTAAGCCTTGAGGATATGTTAACTGGAATGCAGCAGGACCCCACTATACTTAAAGATGAAGCCTACAGGATAGAACTATTCTTACAACTGGTACCTGTGGGCATGGTGCTTTTTATGTGTCTTTGAGGAAAGTTTTGCAAATTGCTTGCTGTGTGGGGGCAGAGACCTGAAGTCTCCACAGTAAAAACTCCTGGTGCGTAATTCATATTTGTAGATTGCTAGATGTGCAATTAATTAAAAACTGCTATTAGTTGCATGCTTCCATGGAAACTTGCTGTGGTACCCTGGAGTACCTCACAAATGAAGCTAGGTCTTGCATGAGTTAGACAATTGTATATGTGTGTATTTCTTTAAATCTCAAATGCAGAACTAATATTTCCAAACCCATTTTTCTGTTTTTAATCTATACTTTCATGCTTTTTCTATAGCAATGGAATTTATATGTAAAAATAGTCCAAGACCAGTTTAGAAGTTAGTAATTTTGTTGACTTTATCATCAGAACACACACTGATTTGGAGTTCAGATTCTAAATAATGAGCAACATTAGAATGATAAAAGGAATTCCATTCATTCTGTGCCCTTTCCCTTAACTTTATTAACAGCTACTTGATAGAATTTAATGTGGACCACTGACTCTGTGGCCTGTGTACATTCTGTGGCATTTTCACAGCATACCCAGGATCTGAGTGGCAGGAGAGGGAGCCTGGTACACTGCTGGTGGGAATATAAATTAGTGCAGCCACTGTGGAAAGCAGCATGGAGCTCCTATTAGCCCAGAAACTCGGAATACCAAAAATACAACCCACAAACCACAAGAAACTCAAGAAGAAGGAAGACCATAGTGTGGATACTTCATTCCTTCTTAGATGGGGGAACAAAATACCTATGAAACAAGTTGCAGAGACAAAGTATGGAGCAGAGACTGAAGGAAGGACAATCCAGAGACTTCCCCACCTGGGAATCCTTCCCATATACAATCACCAAACCTAGACATTATTGTGGATGCCAGCAAGTGCTGGCTGACAGGAGCCTGATATAGCTGTCTCCTGAGAGGCTCTGCTAGTGCCCGACTAATACGGAAGTAGAGGCTTACAGCCATCCATTGGACTGAGCACAGGGTCCTCAATGAAGGAGCTAGGGAAAAGACCCAAGGAGCTGAAGGGGTTTGCAGCTCCATAGGAGGAACAACAATATGAACTAACTAGTACCCTTAGAGCTCCCAGGGACTAAACCACCAACCAAAGAGTATACGTGGTGGGACTAATGACTCCAGCTACATATGTAGTAGAGGATGGCCTTGTTGGTCAGTGGTGGGACTAATGACTCCAGCTACATATGTAGCAGAGGATGGCCTTGTCGGTCATCAATGGAAGGAAAGGCTCTTGGTCCTGTGAAGGCTCTATGCCCCAATGTAGGGGAATGCCAGGGCCAGGAAGTGGGAGAGGGGTGCGTTGGTAACCAGGGGGAGGGGGAGGGAATAGGGTTTTTTTTGGGAGGGGAAACCGAGAGAGGGGATATCATTTGAAATGTAAATTAAGAAATATCCAATAAAAAAATAAAAGTAGGACTACTACCTGAGCTAACAGCTTCCCTCTTGAGTGTTCTCAGGAAATCAGTGTGACAGAGAGATGAGATACTCCGCATTCACTGCAGCGCTTAGTCGCAGTAGCCAGGAGACCAAGACATCCTAAGTGTCCATCACTGATGATTGGGTAAAAAGAAGTCTCACATACTCACACACAACAGAGTGCTTTTTATCCATTAAAAATTAAATTCTGTCATCTCTGACGACATGGCGAGCCTGGCAATCACTATGTTCAGTGAAGTAAGCCGGGAGCAGCGAAACATGTGCTGTGTGGCCTTGCTTGTATGTGAAATAGATGTTATTATATATTTGTGTGTGTGATTTGAATGTGAACCATGCCCCCACTAGCTTGTTATTGGACACTTGGTCCCCAACTTGTGACACTGCTTGAGAACCCCGTGGAGTCTTTAGGGGATAGAGCTCTGCTGGAGGAAGTGTGTCACTGGGCTTTGGGATTGCACAGCCTGGCCCTACTTTCTGTTCACTCTCTGTTTCTCCCTCACTGCTGACGCAGTGTGATGGGTTGGCCACATATTCCTGCTGCTGTGTATTTCTCACCATAATGGACTGTGTACCCTTTGGAACTGTAAGCCATAATACCCCTCCCCCCCTTTAAAGTTGACTGGGTCAGAGTATTTTATTGTAATAACAAAAATGAAACAACACACACACACATACACACTCACACACACTCACACACACAGTCATACAATCACATGCTCACAAACACCCTCTCATACACACACACTCTCACACACATAAACACTCATACATACTCAGTCACACATATGTACACACACTCACAAACACATACTCTCTCACACACACTTATACACTCTCACAATCCACTCTCTTTCACACACATACTCACACAATACTCTCTCTCTCTCTCTCTCTCTCTCACACACACACACACACACACATGCACACACTTATAGGAACTGTGATGGGGAACACTAGGTACTAAGTCACAGATAGGTGGGATAAGAAGTTCTGAGGTGCTTTGTGCACAGTAAAGTGACTATAGATTGAGATTGTGACCTTTACTTCAGAAAGCCAGAATGAAGAATTTGGAGTATTTTCACCATCAAGAACTATCTATGGGAGAATAGATGTGTTTAGCCTGAAATGTAAACATGTATCCAAATAGCACTTGATAGCCCACAGACACAGGCAACTTTGCATTTTTATGTATCAAATTAAAACTTTAAGTCTTAAAAAGAATTTTTATGATATCGTTGAGGATGGTTAAAATGATTCTGGGCCTTGGGTGAGACCTACCTGGAACAGGGCATGAGACTGGATGGAGTGGACTCTGCAAACAGAATACTAGAATTCATTCACAAGTATGGTTTTGTGTCTTCAAATAGCCTTCTATCGAAGGAAATTGAGTTCACTTGAAATGGTTTGGATCCGGGTGTGAATAGCTATGAGGAAGAATGGTGTCTTTGTAAACCCAAACTTAGAAATGTCACAGCTTCAAAGGCTCTCCTGCCTTGTGGCTGCACTGATGCCAGGTGGAGCAGCCCTCAGCCCTTGGTGACCTGCCCATCAGCCCAATGAGTCCTCTCAGGGAGGAATGCCCTCTGTGCAATATGAAGAGGGTTTTCCCCATGTGTTGACCTGATTGTCTTTGGAGAGGGGCTTGGCAGAGCTTGGGGAAGGCAGAACCCTTCCCATAGACACAGGTTAAACCATTCCTCTGGGTCAATGGTGATGTTATTAACCCCCTATGTCTCCCAAAAGTAAAGAATTTTAGGAGATGGCAGTATGCATTCATTTGGCTCTTTCGAACTATGGTAACCTCTCTGTGCACAAGACCTTCCACATCTAGGAGATAAAGATAGTGAAGTTCATGGACTTTCATGTCTTGTGGAATGACTGAGTGCAAGAGAAGCTGGACCAGGGTTGCAGAGCCTTAGCCTGCTGGTCCCCTGATGTTTGTGGCCACACAGAACTATATACTTCAATGATAATGCACATTTTATCAGAACCCACTAAGAAGTAGGGAGTGCAGGGACTGGGGCGATGAAGCAGTAGATGATGTGTTTGCTGTGCAACCATGAAGACCTGGGTTCAGATCCCCTGCATCCCAGAAACAGCTGAGCATGAAAACACACATCTGTAACTCCAGTACTGGAGAGATGGAGACAGGTGGGTCCCTGCAGCTCACTGACCAGTCAACATAGCCACATGATGAGCTTTGGATTCACTGAGAGACACTACCAAAAAAATAAGACGGAGAGCAATTGATGACGACTTTTGACACTGACCTCTGGCCTCCACATTTATACATGGGGAATATACACATGTACCTGCACCTGCTAGAGTACACCATTTTAGTCTGAGTTGGGAATATGAGGTAACATTTAACACTAGGTTGCATATGTTTGATTTTCAAGAGAAAAGATTCCTGCTTGGGGTTGTAGGAGACCTGGGGCAATAGCAACAGTGACAATCAAGGATGGTAGTGTGAGAGTCTGTCAGATACTCTGTTCCCCACGTGGTTCTAAGGATCTTACAAACATGGATGTGTCTCGTACTTTAGAAAGCCCTGGGAAATGTTCTCAGTCTCATTTCACAGGTGAAGAAGCCAAGAAACAGCATAGGTGGCTTGCTGAGGTTGACCTCTACCAAGCAGCAGAGCTCAAACCCAAGTCTAGGAGCTGGGATCTGACTAGGACTCACCACTCTTCCATCAATTGCTCTGGGGCTCACCACTGGGACTCTTGAAACCTTCATAACTTAGGATACTATAGAGTTATAAAATCCCAGTAGTATTATGGAAAATGACATAAGGCTATCATAAGCTATTTTTGACAGTAGCCGTTTGCTCTTTTTATTTCATTAGAAGGCCACTATACACCCCTTTCCTGTAGAGTAAGAGGAGATTGGAGAGAGTCTCAGGTTGAAGAATAAAGCTTCCCATAAAGCAGAGTCACATCTACATTTGAGGAGCATGTTCCATAGTTGATCATTTTGCAAATATGCCTTGACTGCCCAGCAAGTGTCCAGTGGAGAAGACAGACCTAGATCCTACCATGGGGAGTTTGCATTCCAGTGGGCCAGACAGTCATTTACAAAGTAAACCTAAAAAAATATATAATTGCACACTTGCTGAGTACTTGGAAGGAAATGAGCACAGCCTGAGGACAGAGAAGGAAAGTTGTGGGGTGGGCATCCTGCCAGGAAGGCTTTCCCAGGAGGTGAAGACACAGGGCATGGGGTGGGGCAAGGCAGATCTGACTATGGGAGCAGGGAGGAGTCTGAGGTACGGCTGCTGGGGAGTCCTGAAGCTCCAGGTGAAGGGAGGCTTCAGAGGGCAGTCCTGGCACCGGGCAGCCTAAGGCCAGAAAAGCTTTGTTTTTGCTGGTGGTAGACATTTGAAGCTAGAGCTCGAACTGATTGTATCATTTGGGATAACTGTGTGCACTGGGGTTAGGTGGCTGGAAGCCTATTATAGAAGAGGCCAAGGACTGCAGAGGTAGGATTAGGGCTGACAGTAGACCTCAGAGAGCTGAGGACCCCGGAAGACAGGGAGGCCTTGCACACAACAACCCAAGGAGACAGCAAGCTGATACTCTTTCCCTGAAAGGAAAGGATGGCTTTACCCATCTCTTCCCAACTCTGATATGGTGCCTGCCTGCCTCCCACTGGTAGCCCAAGGTTGCCCTCTATCATAGTCCTTCTAGGCTAGCCAGAGCAGTATGTAGGTGGAGAGGGAAAGAAGCCCATCTAGTGAAACCAGGTTGTTTCTGATCTCTGAGTTCAGGCAGTAAGGTGGATGCAGGAGGCAGGCTGGAGGACAAGGCAAAGCACTTGAGAGAAAGCTAAGGATCTACTCTCTTTAGGACTGGCCTTCTCTTCCCTCTCTCTCCCTCTCCTTCCCTCTCTCTTCCCTCCTCCCTTCCCTCTCTCTTCTTCCTCTTCTTTTCTCCTCCTCCTGCTCTCTTCTTCTTGTTTTTTCTTTTCTTTCTTTTTTTATTTTGTTGTTGTTGTTGTTGTTTTTTTTTTTTTTTTTTTTTTTTTTTTTTTTGAGACAGAGTGTCTCTCCATAACCCTGGCCGTCCTGGATCTACCTTTGTACCAGGCTGGCCTCAAACTCAGAGATCTACCTGCTTCTGCCACCTGATCCCCAACCCCCACCCCCACTTCAGCTGGCCCCTGCATTTTCATTTGTAAAACCAGGCACAGTCCTTCTATGTGTTTTTGCTATTATCCGATCACAGTGTGTTTTGTTGACTCTAATGTAGCTTGCAGGCCCCAGGTCCTTATGCTACTTTCAGACAGTAGGGCCACTGTCTCTCCTATGTCATTTCCAACCAGCAGTTTCTAAGCTGGGGAAGGGCAATGGTAGAAGGCAAGGAGTCCCATGGTGGATGTCTCATCCAGGACATGGAGCATCCTTGTCTCTGAGGCTGCCTCATGCCCCGTGGACCTGAGGTTTGATCTTTTCTGCCTTAGTGTCTAAACTCCTTGGGTGCCTTTAATTTCCCCTCCCTTTTGAGACCTTATAAGCTTCCCATCAACTACATGTGTTATTTCTTCTCTCTTTTCCCTATCTGAAAGTGGAGCGTATTCTGGGAGGGCACTAAAGAGGATGGACTATCAGTAACCAAGGTAAAGGCTGGGTGAGAAAGGGAAATCAGAAAGAATATTAAAAAATCCAAATGAAGCCAGGCAGTGGTGGTGCATGCCTTTAATCCCAGCACTTGGGAGGCAGAGGCAGGCGGATTTCTGAGTTGAAGGCCAGTCTGGTCTACAGAGTGAGTTCTAGGACAGCCAGGGCTATACAGAGAAACCTTATCTTGGAAAAAAAAATCCAAATGAATCTAATTACAGGTGAGTGGCTTCAAAAATTGCCTTCCATATTGTAACTGGACACATCTGAAATAAGACAGAGGCCCAGTCCTGTAACCACACAGTCCCCTGGTCTTGTTGTGATGTGGTACTGAAGACTTGTAACCTTCACCAAGGACAGCGGCGCCAGGATCCCACATTCTAAGTGCTGTTCTAAGTGCTGAGCTCCTGAGTGGGCCTTGCAAGGCCTGATTTTTCTAGAAAAGTCTGTGAGTGACAAACTGACCAGGACTGCCTCTGCAGGCAGACTGAGGGAGGATGACCAAAGGCAGCCATTTTTCAATGAAGGAGTGGAAGTGAGGGCTGTCCTGAGAGGACCCTGCATGGGAGCACCTGCCAGCACTCGCAAGGCAGTTCCACCATGCTTACCTGTGTGTGCAGTTCAGTGCCACCCTACTCAGCTCTCCTCATGTTTTCAAAACCTTGTTAGTGCTTTCAGAGAATCACTCGATGCTTTCTATGACCCAGGATAGAATGACTCAGCATTTTTCCAAGAGGCATGAACATGTACATTGGCACAAGGTTTGCAGATAGATGTCCACATCTATTTTATTCATGATGGCTCAAACATGGAAACGTCTGGATCTGAACCCACCAGGGGATACCAAGCAACTTTCAGGGCATACAAATGAAGAAATACTACTCACTGATAGGAGAAAAACCAAGGACATATACAAAGACATGCCTGGGCTGCCAGAGAGCCATGCTGAAAGCAGCCCCCCTAGTAGAGTGCATACTGTGTGTTCCCAGTTAGGGGTAAAACTAACCTGTCTGGGCAAGGAGCCAGATTGGGTTGTTGCCTTAGGGTGGCCTAAGGGGAATTAAAAGCAGGGAGCACCCAAAGGGGCAGGGTTATGGAAATAGTCATATCCATATGGAATTGATATTTATATTTCTTAATTAGGGTAATGGATGAATAAGTATAGACATTTATCAAAAACTAGCTGTTTGTTTGATGTATTTTTGCTGTGTATATGAATATATTATACCTCCATAGAGTTGGTTCTTATGAAAACTCTACAAGTTTTTATTTTAAAAACTATTCTCACCGCAGAGGGACTGTTTGTTGGCGTTCTTGGGTCTAACATCCATTTGGCAAAGTTTTGAATTTTGTGAATTTGCAGTTTTTGTGCTTTTCCAAGTTGTACCCTCTTGCAATTTCCCATTAACCCTTTAGTAACTCATTGAAATTTTCCATTGATTGACTTAATTGTCAAATAATGAAAATATCCCAGAACATCAATTTAGTTCAAGGTGATATTGTTTTAAACTCCAGTTGTTTCTACAAGCTGGCTGATGTCAGCCTCTGAGGAGGCCTGTTTACTAGCTGATCCTAGCAGGAGAGCACAGCAACCACCTCTCCATGGTCCATGTGATGTACAAGAGCACAGAGATAACTGTAATTACTTTGGTTTCCTTATGAAGCATCTCACTGCTTTCTGATCTCCTGGGCATTATATGCACATATATGGGACACCACATATATGGCACAGCAAGGTGAATCAGAATGATTGGCTTTTCTCGACCTTAAGTAGTAGTCTTTATATACTACCCACTGGTCATCCCTCACTCTTTGATTGTATGCATGGCTTTCTGTTGTTGGGTATTGATGGTGATGTGTACAATCAGACTCATACTCCAGACCTGGAAGAATCAGTGAGACCTTTTAGTCTAGCTTTTCATTTCAGATATGTAAAACTTAATGGTATTACCCCCAACTGTGCATCTAGGAAAGTGAAGCAGAGAACTCATCTATCTGCCTGCCTTGAATTGCTTTTGGGCTCAGTGGTGAAGCAAATCAGCTCCTTGTTTTTTTTTGTTTTGTTTTGTTTTGTTTTTCTTGAGACAGGGTTTCTCTGTGTAGCTCTGGCTGTCCTGTAACTCACTCTGTAGACCAGGCTGGCCTCGAACTCAGAAATCCACCTGCCTCTGCCTCCCAAGTGTTGGGATTAAAGGCATGCACCACCACCGCCCAGCCCAGCTCCTTGTTTTTTATTAATCCTGATTTACTTATTCCAGAAAGTAAACCAATATGCAGTGTTTCATGTATGTTTGATGTATTTGAGTGTATGTAGATCTGGATATCAGCAAACAGAGAGATCAAGTAGCTTGTCCATAGTAACATGTGGAATCATACAGCTGATATGCATATGTGTGTATGTATGCACTTGTGTGTGCATGTGTGTATGTACACCTGTGTGTATGTGTGTGTATGTGCATGTTTGCATGTTTGTATCTGTATCTGTGTGTAAGTATACATGTGTGTATAGACTCTAACTCAGACTGTCTGGCTTTATCCATCTTCCCCTTAACCCTGCTCTGCATCATCTTTCTCAATCATCTGGTTATACCCATAGCTCTGTTTTCTAGTCTGTACTGAGGCTGCCTCCCCAAGGAGAATAACTTCCTGCCTATTACCTTATATCTCATTATTTTCCTTTATTAATAAACAAGTAACTTTCTTTTATTAAATTTAAAAGTCCTATTGATTTTGACATCAATTACAGCTGTGTGAGGTAGATAGTGGGGTGTGTTGGGATTTTAGAATATAAAGAGATTTTTGAATGCTTTGAGTCATTCATTTATACATTTATTTATTTAATAAATGTTTAAGGACTGGTTTCTCTGTTAGAGGAATAAGATGCCTTATGAATCAGGTCCAAATCTCTGTCTTCATTGAGATGTCTGGGACCTTGTTGGGTGGAGCCATCACTTTAGGAAGGAATGTTGAGAAGACTGCTCAGTAGGCCAGGGTCTATAAAATGTTGCTGTAGAGTGCCAAAGAAACCTGCTATTTGTTTATATATAACCCCTCAAGCTAAGGATGTAGCTTACATTTGCAAATGGCTGAAAAACTTGCCCAGCAGTGGTGCATGCCTTTAATCCCAGCACTTGGGAGGCAGAGGCAGGTGGATTTCTGAGTTCAAGGCCAGCCTGGTCTACAGAGTGAGTTTCAGGACAGCCAGGGCTACAGAGAGAAACCTTGTCTCAAAAAAAAAAAACAAAAAACAAAAAACAAAAAACTAAGAATATACAGTAGAGACCTCCTGCAACCCTGCTAAGCTAGCAGCCTTTGCTTTTCTGTCCCTTACAGGAAAAGCCTGCTCACCTCTGTGGTAGGGCATATGAAGACTTGGGAGAAAGAATCTGGTTAGGACAAGATTATTTCTTACGTCAGTCCCTAGAAGGCAGTGTTTGAACACTAGCCACAGAGGCTGGTGCAGGGAGCTCTCTCCCTGGAATCCCTGCAATATCTCCTCTGTGAGAGGGCAGGTGCTTAGTAGGCATGTGAAGACTGACCGGGTAGATGGGCACTGACTGGCTCTTCATCACCATGGCAGGAAGATGCTGGGGGGTTGATAGAGCAATGTGGTTTGTAAGCTGTACGGAAGTTGGCTTTCCCTGTTGTTTCTGCAGCACTTAGCAGCTGTTCTTCCTGCCGTGGGTATCCTGACAGTGCCTTTGAGTGGCAGCCAAAGTATAGGGTGGGAAGAGCATGGTGAGCTGGGATACTGGATCTTGTTCCAGTTTTCTCAGTGATGTGCAGATGACCTTGAGTGTGCTAGGTGCTCCCTGCTGGCTGTGCCAGGGTGACCCACTTCAGCTGGTGACCAGCTCCTACCACTTTGCAGTGCCTGGTATTCCTTGGAGAGGTTGTCCAGCACACTGGGGGTCAGCTAAGGTCAGAAAGAAACTGTGCCAAAAGCAGGTTGACAGAGGAGGAAGCAGGGGGGATAAAAAAAAAAGAAGTGGGCTGGAGGGGTGAAGAGCCAGTACTGCTCTTGCTAAGGGCCTGAGTTCAGTTCCCAGAACTCATGCTTTCATGCTGGCAGCTCACAATGTATAACTCCAACTCCAGGGAGATCTGATGCCTCTGGCCTCCAAGGGTACCTGCATGTACGTGCAGATATCCATGCACATGCAGAAATCCATGCATAGACATGGACACATACATAATTAAAATGATTGTGTGTGTGTGTGTGTATATGTGTGTGTGTGTGTTTGTGTGTGTGTGTGTGTGTGTGTGTGTGTGTGTGTGTAGGGATATAATGAGAGAGCTCTCTTTCTGTATCTACTTGACTTTTGAACCCAGATAATTTTACCATTTCTGGGTCTTAACACTATAGCTCCTTCTAAGATCAGCCATATCCATGGTGAAGTTTTAGCAAGCAGCCTGCTGATAGACCAATTGGCTTTCTTCTCTGGCTCAGGATAAAATCTGGCTCTTATAGTCAGTGGTTTTCACTGTGGAACCCCATTTTGGCCTGCCTCAGACAGGCAGTGACTAGGCAGAGGGCTTAGAACCTACACACACCCTGAAGGTAGGACCATTCCCACTTAGCCCATGACAGCTATATTCCATACTTTAAGACTGGCCAATGTAAATGATATTCAAGGTTTCTGGAGAATCGGGCTGGGATCTGTCTGGGTGGGAACTTGAACTGCATAATTCTGTATCTTTCTGTTTTGGTTGTGGACTGTGAGACCCAGTTGCCAATTATACTCTCAGGAATGGGAAGACAAATTGTAGAGGACCAGACCTGGATGCCCTGATACCCTTGTACAGAGGCCAGATCTGGGCACCCTGGCACTTGTGTTCAGAGGACCAGACCTGGGTGCTCTGGGCCCTCTCACCCTCAAAGCCTTGTTAGTTTACTTGTCAGCTCTCATTCATTCATTCATTCATTCATTCACTTTGCAGTTCTGGGGACTGTACTCATGTCTGTCTGTGAGCATAAAAGTTTGTATTATTTTATTTATAAACTGACTGACTTTATCAAATCTTGAGTCACATATAACAAACAAGTGACAATAACTTGGTGGTAGTCCAGGCAGAGCCATTGCTCTCTGTCCTTCTTGCCATGGCTGCCACTTTCCATTCTTACCCCCATAAAACTACTGAACCATGCTGCTTTTCCCACCTAATCACAAACAAGAATCATCAGGGCTCCCCGCTCAGTTCTTACTTTGCCTTCAGATGATCACCTCTGCAGCATAATCCACATGTTCTCCACAAGTCACTTCTAGGAGGACCCAACTCTGAGTTGCCCTTCCTTAAAGTCAACCAGAGGCAATGAAACCATCACAGCCAGAGTTCTCTGCATCTCTCGCCTCTCCTCTCATCTGGCAGCTCTTCAGAGCATCTTGAGAGAAGACTGGATGAAGGGATGGGTGCACTTCTGTAAGCCCCGGGGTTTAGAGGTCCACCCTAAGCTACCCATACAAGGCTGCTAAAGATGCTGAATGCATCTTAGGGAGGCCTGCAGGTGACTCCAGCTCACTTGAGGTGTCCATTGGTAGTTCAGATCTCTCTGGCCCTGCAGTTACAACCCACTGCTGTCCTAGTCTTTGTTCTGTCCAGATGCTGTTAGGATTCTGAGTAAAAGACAGCACTGCAGAGGTGAGTGAGGATTTTAAGAGCTACAGAAAGTGGACTGAAAAATATTTTACCCAAATATCTACACTGAAAAGGTGTTTATTAATGCTTAAGGAACCATGTCCAGCAATTGAATAATTTGTGCATTTTGTGATGTGTCTTTCCTTTGGCCACTCTAGCCTCAAATCCTGACAACAAGCACCAAATTCAAGTTAATCTCTGCCAAAGTTAATCTCTTGGGTCTCAGGGTTAGTAGCTCTGTGCAGGCAAGAGGCTTCTTACAACATGACTGCATGGACCAAGCCAAAGGAGTGTCGGAAGCAGCTGGTGCTAAAGCATGAACTCTTGGATGAAGATCATTGTTCAGTCTTAGCTGCTACAGCAGTTTGCAATCTGGGCCCCATACTCCTCAGATAGGCTTTCTTATCTAGACTCTTTCTAAGGGCCCACTATTCGTATCTGCCTGCAGGTAACTGCAGTTGAAGCACAGTGAGTTCCTCTCTGCTGTTGGTACCCAAAATCCTCCTCACACCACAAGCCCCTCTAAGAAGACAAGGGGCTGAGCAAGTTGTCTACCTGTGCGTGGTGGTGCTGGCCCGTGTAAGAGGTCACCACAAGAGACACATGTATGGGATAATTATGTGCCTCTCCAAAGCTCAGGCTGCTCCATGCTCCCTTTCTCTGGGGGCTTTTAGAATAGATGCAGTTTCTTGGATCTTTGTTTTCTTCCAGAAAAGTGTGTTAGATTCCTTGAGACTGGGATTACAGATGGTTTTGAGCCACCACGTGTGTACTGGGAATCTAACCCAAGTCCTTTGGAAGAACAGCCAGTGTACTTAATGGCTGAGCCATCGTTCCAGCCCGTTTGTTTTTCTCTGGTAAGAAGTGGGATAGTTGAGTGTCTTTGCAATTCTCCAGCTGTCCCAGTCCACACAGCACACTCTCTCCTTTGAAGAATAGAGAAGGAGGATAGAGAACTCTCTTCTGCAGTCCTCAGGCTAGGAAGCAGGGTTCTCAAGGGAAAGGCTTGGGGAGCCTGAGAGGAAAGAGCAGGGTCTCAGAGCAGAGGAAAATGTAAGTCTGAGATGCAGAAGAATCTAATGGCATCTTGTCCTTCCCCCAGTGTGAGTTTGGGATGGATGGTTTGGGGTAGTTTTCAGAAGTTCATAACTCAGAAATTCATCTTAGGTTTCATCAAAGACCATGGCATCTGACTGTGACTGTCTGTTTCCTCATGAAATCAGATTTTATGATTATAAGTTTGAAGGCCACTGGATTGAGCTAAGAAGCCAATTTCTTCATCTCAGTTTGATATATAAGGGACCCCAGTCTACAAAAAAATGCCATGTTTATGATCACACATCCCAATTAATTGGAAAGGCCAGAAATATTGGGTGAATTTACCATGAAATGAATAGAGCTTAAAGTACACTTTTAGGTAAACTCTGACAAACTTGTGCACCCAGGAAACTCACCCTGCCATTGGTGAACAAGAAATACAATCATTCCCTTGGGTACATGTGCAAAGTTATGGAGGGCACAGATCCAAGTGAGAGCACAGCTTCCACCAGAGAAGAACTTCACCCCGTCCCACCTTCTCCCCATCCAGAAGCAGGAAATCAATACCTCCCCCCTTGCCTTGCCTTTTATGTCCCATTCCCAACACCTGAATTATTCTTTCAAATGGGTTTTGATTTCTGTCTGGTTCAGGCAGAGTTGTCTAGGAAACCAGAAATATATACAGATTGCAAACTGCACAGATTGAATGACCCTTGGCTCCTCTCTTCAGAGCCACAGTGACTTCTGCCATGTTTTTACTGCTCTCCTTTGCTGTTGCTTCTTCATGCTCTGGAAGAAGCCACCCTTCCACCTCGCCCGGCTTCCTTTCTGACCCTCTAGCACCCTTGCCATGGAGCAGTGTCTAATGGCAGCTGAGGCTGAGTGACAGGTGCACAGTTGGTTCTGTGTCTGGCAATGCCCGTGGCAGGCTGAGGAGGGGTGCCTGGGAGTTGTTCCGCTTGACTCTTGTTTTCCAGGAACTGGAGGGGGTTGCCTTTTGCCTTTTCCACTGCTCAGATCTGTCCACCCTAAGCACTGCCTCTCTCTCTCTCTCTCTCTCTCTCTC
>JADRCD010195454.1:0-43745 GCA_019843815.1 Montemys delectorum | reverse complement strand
TGTGTGTGTGTGTGTGTGTGTGTGTGTGTGTGTGTGTGTGTGTTTACTATAGCATGTGTTTGCTATATGGTGTATTACATTGAGGGATTTTCATAAATTGAACCACAACTGCATCCCTGAGATGAAGCTTACTTAATCGTGGTGGATGATGTCTTTGATGTATTCTTGGAATTCAGTTTGTGAGTGTTTTTAAAAAGTATTTATTTATTTTATGTATGAGTACACTATAACTGTCTTTAGACAAACCAGAAGAAGGCATCAGATCCCATTACAGATGGTTGTGAGCCACCATGTGGTTGCTGGGAATTGAACTCAGGACCTCTGGAAGATCAGTCAGTGCTCTTAACCATTGAGCTATCTCTCTAGCCCATTTTTGAGTATTTTATTGAGTATTTTTGCATCAGTGTTCATAAAGGAAATTTTTCTAAAATTCCCTTTCTTTTGTTGAGTCTTTGTTGTTTAGGTATTAGAATGACCTCATAGAATGAGTTTGGCAATGTTTCTTCTGTTTCTATTTAGTAGAATAGTTTAAGTTTTAAAGTCTGGTAGAATTCTGCACTAAAATCATCTGACCCTGGGCTTTTTTGTTATTCTTGTTATGAGACTTTTAATAGCTGCTTCTATTTCCTTAGGGGTTATAGGACTATTCAGACAGTTTACCTGAACTTGACTTAACTTTGGTAATAAGTATCTGTCTAGAAAAATCATTCATTTCATTTATATCTTCCAATTTTGTGGAGTATAGACTGTTGAAGTAAGACTTAAAGATTCTTTGAATTTCCTCAAGGTCCATTGTTATATCACCCTTCTCATTTCTGATTTTGTTAATTTGTGTACTTTTTCTCTGTCGTTTTTTTTTTTTTTCTCTGTTTTTTTGTTGGCTAAGGACATGTCTATCTTGTTGATTTTCTCAAAGAACCAGCTCTTGGATTGGCTGATTCTTTGTATTGTTCTCTTTGTTTCTAATTGATTGGTTTCAGCTCTGAGTTTGGTTATTTCCTGCTATCTATTCCTTTTGGGTATATTTGCCTCTTTTTTCCCCCCTAGAGCCTTCAGGTGTACCTTTAGTTCATTAGTATGAGATCTCTCCAATTTCTTTATGAGGGCACTCAGTGCTATGAACTTTCCCTTTATCACTGCTTTCATTGTGTCCCATAAAAGCTTGGGTATGCTGCGCCTTCATTTTCATTGAATCCAGAAAGTCCTTAATTTCTTTCTTTATTTCTTCTCCAACCCAGTAAACATGGAGTAGTGAGTTGGTCAGTTTCCATGTGCATGTAGGCTTTTTGTTGTTTCTGCTGTTGTTTAAGTCCAGCTACTAATAAGATGCAAGAGGTTATTTCAATCTTCTGTGTCTATGAAGGATTGCTCTGTGACCTATTATATGGTCAATTTTGGAGAAGGTTCTGTGAGGTGCTGAGAAGAAGCTAGATTCTTTTGTGTTTGGGTGAAATATTCTGTAGATATCTATTAGGTCCATTTGAAGCATAACCACTATTAGTTTTGTTATTTCTATTTAGTTTGTGTCTTAATTACTTGTCCATCGGTGAGAGTGGGAGGTTAAAGTCTTCCACTATTAATGTATGTATGGGGTTTGATGTGTGATTTAAGCTTTAGTAATGTTTCCTTTATGAATGTGGGTGCCCTTGCATTTGGGGCATAGATGTTCAAAATTGAGATGTCCTCTATAAGGATTTTTCCTTTATTGAGTATGAAGTGTCCTTCCCCGTTTCTTTTAATTGCTTTGATTGAAAGTCTCTTTCACCAGATATTAGAATGGCTACTCCAGTTCATTTCTTAGGTCTGTTTGCTTGAAAAACCTTTTCCAGCCCTTTATACTTAGATAAAGTCTACCTTTGTTATTGAAATGTGTTTCTTGTGTATAGCAGAATGATGGATTCTGTTTACACATCCATTCTGTTAGCTTGTATCTTTTTAGTGGGGAACTCATGTTGAGAGATATTAATGACCAATGATTGTTACTTCCTACTATTTTGATGTTGTTGTTGGTTTAATATGTGTGTATGTGTGTGTGTTTACATGGCAGTGGTTTCAGTGGTGTGAAATTATTTATTTATTGTGATTTTTTGAGTATAGTTAACCTCATTGGGTTGGAGTTTTCCTTCTAGTATCCTCTATAGGGCTGGGTTAGTAGAAAGGTATTGTTTAAATTTGGCTTTGTCATGGAATAACTTGATTTCTCCATCTATAGTGATTGGAATCTTTGCTGGGTATAATAGTTTGGGTTGACCTTTGTAGTTGCTTAGGTTCTTCAAGACTTCTCTCCAGGCCCTCCTATCTTTAAGAGTCTCAGATAAGAAATTGGGTATAATTCTGATAAGTCTACCTTTATATGTTACTTGGCCCCTTTCTCTTGCTGCTTTGAAATTATTTCTTTGTTCTGTATATTTAGTGTTTTGATTATTATGTGGCAGGAGGATTTTCTTTTCGGGTCTATCTTTTTAGGGTTCTGTCAGCTTCATGTACCTTTATGGGCTCTCTTTTTTAGGTTGGAAAAATTTGCATCTATGATTTTGTTAAAGATGTTTTCTGGGCCTTTAAACTGGCAACCTTTGCCTTCTATTCATATTATTCTTTGGTTTGGTCTTTTCATAGTATCCCAAATTTCCTGGATGTTTTGTGTCATGAATATTTTAGATTTTACATTTTCTTTTGTTTGTTTGTTTGTTTGTTTGTTTGTTTTCCGAGACAGGTTCCTCTGTGTAGCTCTGGCTGTCCTCTGTAGACCAGGCTGGCCTCGAACTCAGAAATCTGCCTGCTTCTACCTCCCAAGTGCTGGGATTAAAAGTGTGTGCTACCACCTCCTGGATTAGATTTTACTTTTTCTTTGACTGCTATTTGATTTCTTTGATCATATCTTCTACACCTGAGATTCTTTCTTTCATGTCCTGTATTATGTTGGTGATGTAGTTCCTTTCTTTCCTAGGTTTGACATTTCTAGGAATGCCCCCAGTTTGGTGTCTTCTTTATTGTTTCCACTTCCCTTTTCAGGTCATAGGAACCTTTATTCATATTCTTCACCTGTTAATTCCATTTCCCTGTATTTCTTTATATTTATTTGCTTCCTCTTCTGCTGCCTCTACCTGTTTGAATGTAATTTTGTGTATTTCTTTAAGGGATTTATTCATGTCCTCTTCAAAGGCCTCTATAATCTTTATAATTTTGGATTTAAGATCCTTTTTTTGTACTTCAGTTTCATTAAGATATCCAGGATTTGTTGTAGCAGGATAGTTGGACTCTGGTTGTGCCATATTGCTCTGGGTCTTGTTGATTGTATTCTTTTTGTTTGTTTGTTTGTTTTGTTTTGTTTTGTTTTGTTTTGAGACTGGGTTTCTCTGTATAGCACTGGCTGTCTTGGAACTCACTCCATAGACCAAGCTGGCCTAGAATTCAGAAATCGGCCTGCCTCTGCCTCCCAAGTGCTGGGATTAAAGGCGCGCACCACCACTCAGCTTTCTTTCTTTCTTTCTTTCTTTCTTTCTTTCTTTCTTTCTTTCTTTCTTTCTTTTTTTTGATTGTGTTCTTATGCTGTCCTTTAGACACATGTTTTTCCCTGGTGTTGGTTAGATAATCCTAATGGTATCAGGACTTCTCAGGAAGGTGGGGGGAGCAATGGGCCAGACAATGGAGGTCAGGGTATCCTACACTGTTGGCTGTGCCTCATGCAGACCCCACTCTGCAGACTATGTCCTTGGAAGACCCTATGCAGCAGGCTCTGTTCCAGTCTGACCAAACTGAGAGGTGTATAGACCCAATTGGGATGGGATTGGTAAAGCAGGGTTCCAAGCTGGTTACTTTGGGCCCTCTGAAGGTTTCCTCTGAGAAACAGGAAGCTCTTGGGGTCCAGCAAAGCTCCTCCTGTTGGAAGAACAAGCCCAGAGGTAGACAATCAGTGCCAGAGGACTATACACCACTCACCTCTGCAGGTTGTGCTCCAGGCAGACCAACTGGGATTGCCAGAGGATCCAACTAGGATGGGTTTGGGTGTGGCAGCGTTCCAAGGTGATTACTTTTCACGCCCCTGAAGGTTTCCACTGGGAGATAAGATGCTCTTGGTGTCCCTTCCCAAAAGGCTCCTCTGGACTGAAGAGCAGGCCTAGAACTAGACAATGGGGCTCAGGTGACTGTGCACAACTCATGTCTTGCAATTATCTTTTTAAGGGCATGCTCGCTAACACTCAGTTCTCTTTTTTTTCCAGAGGAGAATAAAGTTCTAGGAGACAAAGGGTTAAACATGCAGTAACTTTCTCTCTTTTGCCAAAATTTGAGCAACAGAGTAGCTTAAATATCAAGTTGTTAAGTTTATAATGACAGTACCTAATGAAATGTATTGTCTAAACACAGGAATCCCTTGTCTCAGCATAAATACTGCAACGTAAATACTGTTTGTCAGAGTTCACTCACATTATAACAAAAAGCCTGGAGGCAGGCTGAAACAAGCCTATGTTCTGGCATTGCCAGTCACAGCACTATGTGTTTTTAATTGGCACTTGTTAAAAAGTATACATATTTATATACTTTATGTACTTATTTTGTGATAATTCAAAATATATACACAATGTGCAACAATCAAGTTAAGTCAACTAACACTTCCACTTCTTTAGACATTTATGATTTATTTTTGTTGGGAGCATTCCAACTCCTCATTTATAGTTCTTCATCAAATAAAGATCAATTGTATACTGCCGCATTGTGGTCCCTGTCATTTGACCATTGACCCCTTACCTTGTTCCTACCTTCTCTGTTTCCTATCTTATAGCAATCACCACTCTATTTTCTGAGTCACTGTTTAGCTTTCATCCACAAGAGAGCATGTACAATCTTCCATTCTGTGTTCTACTTATTTCAATTCATGTCCCCCCAGCATCATTTGTTACCACAAATGACAGGATTCCATTCTGTTTTAGGACGGAATAAATGTTCCATCCAGAAATACCAGAAATATGTGAATATACACATTGCATTTTGTAATCTCTGCAATGTGCTGGTTATAGGGATGGTTGCTGCAGTAAACAAGATCAGGAGTTACTTTAATAAAGTGATTCCGTTTCCTTTGGCTATGGATCCAGAAGTGGGAAAAGAGAACCACATGAACCTCCACACTACAGTCTACGGTAGTGGTAAAGACTTACATCTCCACCACGTGTGTACTGTGTTTCCTTTCTTCTACAGGGAAGTGTTTCAGATTGATGCTATTCTCCATTGCTTTAGAAACAAGTTGCTGTAGAAGAAAGGTAAATTTTTGCCATTATATGCATACCTGGAAGAGTATATGCTAGCCTATGTCCTACCCAGACTACCATCTAAGTATAAAAGTGGAATTATGGGATAGTATATGGAAAGAATATTATCCCCAAAACACAAGAACTACAAGGTCTAGAATAGACGCCAAGGCAGTTCTCTCTTTCTTCAGTTTACCATTACAGGTTTCCAAGCGTCACCCATTGAAGTGATGATCCTATAGTCTACAAATTACACTAAGCCTCTTCTGTACACAATTTGTATTTTAAGCCCCAAATAACAGATTTTGTAAATGTTCTTGCCTCCTTTGCTAAGAAGTATGCCCACTTGGTCAAGTGAAAGTCCATTCCTGATCTGTGGGAGACCAGGACCTAGGCAGTATTTCTGAGGGATGCTCCCCTTTATTTCCCAGAGGTCCCTTAGTTAGTTTCTTGTAGATCTGTTGCTTTAAGTGAGAAGTAGTTTAGCTATTTTGAGCAGTGCTATGCAGGAAGATCCTCTCAGAGGTCACTATGGATGCTGTCTCTGGGTGTTGATTGTTTCTTTCCCCAGACCCTTTGTTTAATGCCCCACAGTAGGATCAAGAGTAGGCTATAACATTCATCTCAGTTTGTTGGTAGAGCTTAAACTACAACTGAACGGAAATGTACACTCAAATCATCTTTACTCACAACCATCCCTCTTTATGGAGTTGGCTCTGGGTTACACTCTAATCTAGCAGTTACAGAAAGCACGCTTTCTGCATCCCATATTCATTCTCTTCTCTCTTTTTATTTGTTCACTTTTTGTTTTTTGAGACAAATTTTCTTTGTGTAGTCATGGCTATCTTAGAACTTGCTGTTCAAACTAGCCTTAAACTCACAGAGATTCACCTGCCTTTGCTTCCTGAGTGCTGGGATTAAAGGCATGCACCACCACTGCCAGAAATCTCTTCTTCATTTCTAGTTACAGCAAAGTAGTTGTATTTGAGAAGCTGATGAGCCAGGCTAACAGAGTATCTTCCCAGCTCCTTGTGAAGGGATTGAGTTCATAAGATTAAGTCCTGGCTAATACAGAAACAAGGATATAACCATAGGGGTTACAGCAATCATCTTAAACCCTGAGAGGGTTATTTGTTTTTATTCTTTACTACTTGTATTTATTAATTTATTTTTATGTGTGTGAGTATGTGTGTGTGTGTGTGCATGTGTGTGTGTGTGTGTGTGTGTGTGTGTGCACACATGTGCAGGTGTGCACATCTATGTCTATGTGCACCATATGTGTGCAGGTCCCTGTAGTGGCCAGAAGAGGGTGTTGGATTCTTCAGAACTAGACTCATTTTGAGTCACCTTTTGTGCATACTGGGAAGTCACCTTTTGTGGATACTGGGAAGCAAACCAGGGTCTTCTTTACGTAAGGAGTAAGAACTCCTCTCTGCTGAACCACCTCTCTAGATCTCTGTTCTCATTCTTAGTGGATTCCAACGTTCAAATTGGTATGGAGCTTAGTTTTTCAAAAATTCCAATGAAATTCTAATAGTCTTTCCCTTTAGAAGTTGAAAAGAAAATGCTGAATTTACATGGAATACAAATGACATATATTAGTCAAATCAATTTTAGAGAAATGAGCAAAGCTTTTAGAGGGACATTAAGACAGACATGTACATACAATTATCAGAAAGCAAGTCTTACTGAAACAAGAACTAAAAAGCAAAACAATGGAAAAGAATAAAGTTAAGGACAGATCAGTGTGTGGTTACCTGACTGGACAATATGTTATTACAATTCTGTTGCATGTAGTTTTAAACTACCGCCTTTAGCTCTGGGAGGTGACAACACTATCAAGCCCCTTCCATCTTTCCTTGAATTCACAGATAAAGCACACACACACAGTTTGTCCTTTTCAACTTGCCTTAGGACACAACTGTTGGGAGTTACTATCTTCCACCTGGAAAAGCATGCCCTTAATAATATTTTTTATTAGATATTTTCTTTATTTACAACATCTCCTTTTCCAGGTTCCCCTCCAAAATAAAATAAAATAAAATAAAATAAAATAAAATAAAATAAATACCCAAAAACTAAAACAAACCCCTGTTCCCTCCACCCTCTCCCTGTTCATCACCCCAACCCCTCCTGCTTACTGGCCCTGGCATTCCCCTACACTAGGGCATAGAACCTTCACAGGGCCAAGGGCCTCTCCTCCCATTGGTGACTGACTTGGCCTCTGCTATACATATGCTGCTGGAGCCACAAGTCCCACCATGTGTACTCTTTGGTTGGAGTTTTAGTCCCTGGGAGCTCTGAGGGTACTAGTTAGTTCATATTGTTGTTCGTCCTGAGGAGCTGCAAACCCTTCAGCTCCTTGAGTACTTTCTCTAGATCCTTTATTGGGGACCCTGTACTCAGTTCAATGGGTGGCTGTGAGCCTCTACTTCTGTATTAGTCAGGTACTGTCAGAGCCTCTCAGGAGATAGCTATATCAGGCTCCTGTCATCCATCACTTTCTGGCATCCACAATAGTGTCTAGATTTCATGATTGAATATAGGAAGGATTCCCAGGTGGAGCAGTCTCTTAATTGTCCTTCCTTTAGTCTCTGTTCCATAGTTAGTCTCTACAATTCCTTCCATGGGAATTTAGTTCCTCCTTTTAAGAAGAAACAAAGTATCCACACTTTGGTTTTTCTTCTTCTTGAGTTTCTTGTGGTTTGTGGGTTGATCTTCCTGTATTCCGAACTTCTGGGCTAATATCCAATTATCAAAGCATGCATACCATGTGCGTTCTTTTGTGATTGGGTTACCTCACTCAGGATGATATTCTCCAGATCTATCCATTTCCCCAAGAATTTCATAAATTCATTGTTTTTTTTAATAGCTGAGTAGTACTCCATTGTGTAGATATACCACAGTTTCTGTATCCATTCCTCTGTTGAGGGACATCTGGGTTGTTTCCAGTTTCTGGCCATTATAAATAAGGCTGCTATGAACATAGTGGAGCATGTGTCCTTATTATATGTTGGAGCATCTTCTGGGTATATGCCCAGGAGTGGTATAGCTGGGTCCTCTGGTAGAACTATGTCCAGTTTCTGGAGGAAACACCAAACTGATTTCCAGAGTGATTGTACCAACTTGCAGTCCCACCAGCAGTGAAGGAGTGTTCCTCTTTCTCCACAACCTCGCCAGCCTCTGCTGTCACCTGAGTTTTTTATTCTAGCCATTCTGACTGGTGTGAGGAATGACTAAGGACGTTGAACATTTCTTTTTTTTTTTTTTCACTTATACATTTGGACAGATGTAGTTTATTATATAGCAGGATGATCCTGCTTTTAAATTATAAAACGTAATTAGATGTTACAGAATTGTTAGAAAAGAAATATAAAACCTAATAGCCACATTTGCAATTTTTTAATCTCTTTTTTAAACTTTTTTTGCATTATGATGAGAAAACTTACATGATTTCAATTTATCTGAATTTGTTAACATTTAAAAACATATTTTAAGTAAATAGAATTAAATCACTTTCTTGTTTCCTTTCTGTGACCCAACTCCTCCCAGAGACTCCCTCTTCAATACCTACAATATCTTTTTGTCATATTCCTTAAAATTTATAAAATATTATAACAATAAAAATAAGTATTATAAAACTTGTTTGATATAAAACAACAATCAATTTAACAGTCTTATGTAGATGCTCATCTACAGCAATAGTGAAAATGCATTTTTCTCAATATAACTTTTAAATAACTCCAAACATATTAACTGTATACTTCAAAATAATACATCACTACTAGTATTTTCTTAAATGAACATAGATATATAAAATCTTTTTGTTTGTTTTATATTTAGTAGAGTTTAAAATCTTGGCTTTTACTGTGGTACAAGCCCAAAATAAGAACAATTTTTAGACATTGGATTCCATTGTAATAAGGTTGTACTTCAATGACTCTCACATCACCAAAGAATTTTACCTCCATCGTAGTTAAGCTGAGAGTTGATAGTTCTGCTGCACCAAGAAATGAATTGTAGACTCGATTTTTGGACACAGACTTCCTACTGTGGTCAAAGCTATTTGACTTGAGTGAGTGACTTTATTCTCAGCCCACAGAGAACAGGTTCCATTCATTTAAGAAATGGTGTAGGTATTAAGATGGTCTATCCATAAAATCACTCACCATCTGTTTCAATGAACAATGGTTCTGATTGGAGGGTGGCACAGACATTAGGTGAGAGTAAGAATTTGGTTCATTAGCTGTAATAATTTGGAAAAGCATTCATCTCAGAGAAAGAGTAATTTATAAAGTCCTCTTCTTCAAATTGATACAAGAGTTACAAACGTCAAGCAAAGCATTCAGTCTCACTCTTTGATGTTCTCTTACAAGCAACTTCTCTAGTTAATCGCCTATGTTTCTTTTGGGTATATAACTCCTTTTGAAATATATAAGCTGTTCTGAAAACCATAGTAGAGTGTAAAGACAGGAAATAAACAATACTACTAATAGAGAGGCTGAGATAGGAGAAGCAAGATTTCAAGTCCCTTATGTTGTACACAGCCAGACACTGTCACAAACAAACAAGCTGAAAGTGTATATAGTTGTACAATGTTGGACTTATTTCTCCAATTACCAAATTAGAGAGACCATTGTATGACAATCAACAAATTTCTAATTCCTCATATTATTGGATTTCAATTGATTAGGATATGTTGATAATATTAATTTTCATATTAATATTAAGAAAAAGTAATTGTCATTTCCTGTTGTTTTTGTTGTAAGAGGTGGAATGAGGTTTGTGTGGATTTGTTGAAAGATTACTTTCTTGCTTCTTCTAGGGTGTAGTTTTGCTCCTTATGTTGATGTTTTCCATCTATTATCCTTTGTAAGGCTGGATTTGTGGAAAGATATTGTGTAAATTTTGTTTTGTCATGGAATATCTTGTTTTCTCCATCTACGGTAATTGAGAGTTTTACTGGGTATAGTAGCCTAGGCTGGCATTTGTGTTCTTGTAGGATCTGTATGATATCTACCCAGCATCTTCTAACTTTCATAGTCTCTGGTGAGAAGTCTGGTGTAATTCTGATAGGCCTGCCTTTATATGTTACTTGACCTTTTTCCCTTACTGCTTTTAAAATTCTTTCTTTGTTTAGTGCATTTGGTGTTTTTATTATTATGTGGTGGGAGGAATTTCTTTTCTGGTCTAGTCTATTTGGAGTTCTGTAGGCTTCTTGTATGTTCACAGGCATCTCTTTCTTTAGGTTAGGGAAGTTTTCTTCTATAATTTTGTTGAAGATATTTGCAGGCCCATTACCTTGGGAATCTTCACTCTCTTCTATACCTATTATCCTTAGGTTTGGTCTTCTCATTTCATCCTGGATTTCCTGGATGTTTTGGGTTAGGGGCTTTTTGCTTTTTTAATTTTCTTTGACTGTTGTGTCAATGTTTTCTATGGTGTCTTCTGCCCCTGAGATTCTCTCTTCTATATCTTGTATTCTGTCGGTGATGCTTGCACGTATGACTCCTGATTTCGTTCCTAGGTTTTGTATGGCCAGGTTTGTCTCTCTTTCTGTTTTCTTTATTGTTTCTATTTCCATTTTTAGATTCTGGATGATTTTGTTCATTTCCTTCACCTGTTTGATTGTGTTTTCCTGTAGTTCTTTAAGGGATTTTTGTGTTTCCTCTTGAAGGGCTTCTAGCTGTTTACCTGTATTCTCTTGTATTTCTTTGAGAGTGCTATTTATGTCTTTCTTAAACTCCTGTATCATCACCATAAGTGACTTTATATCTGAATCTTGCTTTTCTGTTGTGATGGTGTGTCCAGGACTTACAATGGTGGGAGAATTGGGTTCTCATGATGCCAAGTGACCTTGGTTTGTGTTGCTCATTTTCTTATGCTTGCCCCCTGACATCTGGTTATCTCTAGTACTATCTGCCCTTGCTAAATCTGACTGGAGCCTGTCCTTCCTGTGATCCTCGTTGTGTCAGAACTCCTCAGAGTCAAGGTGTCCCTGTGATCCTATGATTCTGTGATCCTGTGATCCTTGGCTTGTTAGATCACCTGGGAGTGGGGCTTCCTCTGGGTGTTTTGGAAATGGCTGTGGGGCTTGCACCCAAGGTCTGCTCAGGACACCAACCTAGACAGACCAGAAGGAACCTGAGTCACTGGGCTGGCAGAGTTCCTGTGTGCCTGGTCCGGCTGGTCCCAGTTACTCCCAGTGTTGGGATAGATGTTAGTTCCTCCTCACCTCTGATCCTGGGTATGTCAGAGCACCTGGGAGTGGAGCTTCCTTTGGGTATTGTGGGACTGGCTGTGGAGCTTATGCCCAAGGTCTGCGATGTTGAACATTTCTTTAGGTGCTTCTCAGCCATTCAGTATTCATCAGTTGAGAATTCTTTGTTTAGCTCTGTACCCCATTTTTGATAGGGTTATATGTTTTTTGGAGTATAACTTCTTGAGTTCTTTGTATATATTGGATATTAGTCCTCTATCAGATAGAGGATTGGTAAAGATCTTTTCTCAATTTTTTGGTTGCCTTTTCATCCTATTGACAGTGTCCTTTGCCTTACAGAAGCTTTGCAATTTCATGAGGTCCCATTTGTCAGTTCTTGATCTTAGAGTATAAGCTATTTGCTGATGATATGATAGCATACATAAATGACCCCAAAAATTCCACCAGAGAGCTCCTAAACCTGATAAACAACTTCATCAAAGTAGTGATTAACCCAAGCAAATCAGTGGCCTTCCTCTACACAAAGGATAAACAGGTTAAGAAAGAAATTAGGGAAACAACAACCTTCATAATAGTCACAAATAATATAAAATACCTTGGTGTGACTCTAACTAAGCAAGTAAAAGATGTGTTTGACAAAAACTTCAAGTCTCTGAAGAAGGAAATTGAAGAAGATCTTAGAAGATGGAAAGATCTCCCATGCTCGTGGATTGGCAGGATTAATATAATGAAAATGGTCACCTTGCCAAAAGCAATCTACAGATTCAATGAAATCTCCATCAAACTTCCAACTCAATTCTTCACAGACTTAGAAAGAGCAATTTGCAAATTCATTTGGAACAACAAAAGACCCAGGATAGCCAAAACTATTCTCAACAATAATGGAGCCTGTGGTGGAATCACCATCCCAGACCTTAAGTTGTACTACAGAGCAATTGTGATAAAAACTGCATGGTATTGGTACAGTGACAGGCAGGTAGATCAATGGAACAGAATTCAAGACCCAGAAATGAACCCACATACCTATGGTCACTTGATCTTTGACAAAGGAGCTAAAACCATAAAGTAAAAAAATAAAAAAGACAGCATGTTCAACAAATGGTGCTGGCTCAACTGTCAGTTAGCATGCAGAAGAATGCAAATCGATCCATTCCTGTCTCCTTGTACAAAGCTCAAGTCCAAGTGGATCAAGGGCCTCCACATAAAACCAGATACATTGAAACTAATAGAAAAGAAAGTGGGGGAAGAGTCTGGAGTACATGGGCACAGGGGAAAATTTCCTTAATAATATTTTTATCTCCACTCCTCCCACATGCTCTAATCGCCAGTGGCTAGTCCCACTTAGACCCTGCCAAATATCCATTACCACCTGTCTGTAGCAGTAGCCACAAGCCCCAGATCCTCCTGAGACCTCACATGGCTGCTGGCTTCTATTTCCTTCAAAGCATGGTAGAAACTCCCCTTTCCTTTCTTACATCTGTCTTTTCCTCCTGGGACATGGAAGTCGCCCCTGTACCTTCTGGCCAGCAATTGGTCCCTAGATTTCTTTATGGACAGATTAAGAAATCATAGAGGAACAAGACCTTAGGATCAGAACTAACCCCTTCATAATTTAGTGAGCCCAGAGTGTCTTCTCATTGATGCTGTTGCTCAACAGAATATTCATGTGTTTCCTGTCTCACAGCAAACAACAGAGAAAAGTATTATAAATAGTGATATTAGTCTGGTGCCTGTTTTAACTATTCTTTAGTCTAATGTTGTTAGACCATCTAATATAATTGCTTTTTCAGGAGTTAAAATATATTTGCCATGATTTCATTGTAGTTTTATTTATTTTGTGTGTGTTTGTGCCTAGACTATAGTGGGCATTCAAGGTCTGAAGACAACCTATGGGACTCTGCTCTCTCCTTCCATCATGTGTATTCTGTGAACTGTACTCAGGTCATCAGCACTGGCAGCAGTTGATATTACCCACTGAGCTGTGTCATCAGACCCATCATGATTTTAAGAACTAAGCTGTATCTCTTGTTCTATTGATTAATGAGCAGGGTCTTTTAAATGCCTATGAGCTCTAAGTCTTTTCACTAAGAATCAGTGTAATATGGATTTTGTTGTGTTATTTTTGTTGTTTTAGAACACAGTGTCTTGTGTATCTCAGCCTGGCCTTGAAGTTGCTATGTAGTCAAGGATAACCTCGACCTTCTGATCCCCCTCTCTGTACTTTCTTAGTGCTAGATTACAGGTAGATACTTCCATTCCTGGTGTTTGAAATGCTGGGGATCAACCCAGGGCTTTGTGAATGAAATGTAATCATTCTATGGAGTTACAACCCTTATAATATAGATTTTGTTGCTGGAAGCAGATGCTAAATGTCAAGGGTAGGATGCAACAGAGTTCCTGATCATGTCTAACCACCATAGTATAGCTTAGCCCAGAGGCTCTCAACCTGCAGGTCATGACCCTTCCACAAGAGTCATCTCAAATCATCTACCCATCAGATATTTACATTGTGATTCATATGAGTAATAAAATTGCAGTTATGAAGTAGCAATGAAAATAAATTTACGGTTGGGGTCACCACAAGACGAGTGACTGAATTAAGGGTCACAGTATTAGGAAGGTTGAAAACCACTGTAGGAAATTGTTTCTATCTATTTTGTGTGTTTGTGTCACGGTACTTTTGAGCTTCCTGTCATCTGTAGTCAAGTTCATGATGATACAGTAGTATGAGTTGATGAGGGCACTGGCCCCATTCCACACAGTAGATTCCAGCTTTTCTCTACCATGTGACCAAGCCCTTTTGTGTATTTTAACTCCTCAGAGAGTCTTCCTGAGAGATCTGTGGCCCAGAGAGGAGCTATGCTTTTCTTGCCCACAGTCCACAGTCGAACTGGCAGTTTTTCATCTGACTCCATAACTGCCTGGTTGCATGATCATTCTCTCAAAAGTTGGGCTCACCTGATGCCGCTATTGAGGACAGCATCAGGTTCAGATTTCTGTCTCAGTTCAGCTCCTTCCTCTGAAAAGTGGGGAAACTTTAAAATAAACATACACCACACATGATCTTACAACACACTCTTATGTATTTCTCTTGGAAATTCTACCAGAGAGCTTCCCAAAATGTACTTTGGCTCATCTCCTCCATACATGCGTCTTAGATACACAAAAACACATGACTGAATAAAAATATACACACGGACTCCTGAATGATTTCACATGCCTGCACAGAGATTTTCTTATGTACTGATGTGTCAGCATGCACATCCTTGAGCACACAGACACAGAAGCCCATATAAACACAAATTGAGAGCTAGTGGATAGAAATTCCAAGTTATACAAAAGGCAAATTAAGTTGCGTAACTCAATGAGAAGATTATAAACATAATTATCATGGCATTCTGGTAGTACAGATAGATCTCCTTGCTCCAGAAGAGGCTCCAAAGAAGCTAGTCAATCAGAACTGATTCTAAATTAGCTTTTTCAACCCAGTCGTTTTACTGGACTCTCCGTATAAAATTAGTGTTAATTACTTAAACTCATCAATGGCAGCTGGGAACTGCAAGCCCATTTCTCAGTCTCATCATAGGGACTGAGCATAATTTTGTTCTCTAAACAGCACCTCTACTTCCTAAAGTCTGATCTACATAGGCTGTGCCCAAGGCATTGAGGAAAAAAGCAAGATGGTGTCTATTAGAATGGAGAGGAGCATCAGTTAAAGGTGGTAGGTGGTGAGTAAAGATGCATGTGTACAGATGATGTATCTGTCTTACTTAGGGTTTCGACTGCTGTGAACTGACACCATGACCAAGGTGACTCTTATAAAGGACAACATTAAATTAGGGCTGGCTTCTTACAGGTTCAGAGGTTCAGTCCATTATCATCAAGATGGGAAATATAGCATTGTCCAGGCAGATATGGTGCTGAAGAAGGGGCTGAGAGTTCTATATCTTGATCTGACTACAGCCAGGAGAGACTGTCTTTGAGGCACCTAGGAGGAAGGTCTCAAAGCCCACCCCTACAGTGACACACTTCCTCCAACAGGGCCATGCCTCTTAATAGTGCCACTACCTGGGTCAAACTTATTCAAACCACCACGGTGTCTCAGTACTTGGTTGGGTTTCATAAGTCTGAAAAGATAGAGATAGTCTAGGAGGTTAACAATGGGACATTGTCATTTCTTTCCTGGAGGAGCTGCTCTGGAGAGAAATAGCAGACAGATGAATGGATAGATGAATGGACCAACAATTTACTTTATTCTCCTCAACTGCTTCTCCTCTTTCTTGGTGTTTGAACATGTTAAGTTGTGGGGTCAGGGAGTTGTGGGACCCGGGGAAGCAGGCCTGGAGCAAGGGTGGGGTCCAGTAGTGTCTAAATCCTGGAAATTTTGAGATTGGCAGGGGTCCTGTGCCTCCACCTTTGCTTGACTAGAAGGAGGTCACAAAGGCCAAAGCCCAGTAGGTAGGCTGAACTTCTTCTCCCTTTATAAGGTCATGTCCAGCTGTACTTGGAATTTCTCCTTATGTCAATGAGGCATCTCCAGCACCCTGGCCCTGGCCAATGATGTACACTCACCTGAAAGGTTTAAATAGCCTTTGTTTTCCCCCAATTAAAAGAGCTCTCTGCTTCCCAAGAGTTTGTTCTGGTCAAGCTCACTGCCCAATCCCAGCCACCTGACTTCATTTCTCCACTCAGGATCCACCATTTGTGACCTTGGACCAATCATTCTGCTATGGGTGGGGAATCAAGCCAAAATGATATCGAGTAGTTGCCTATATTAACTGAAGCTTCACCTTGCTGTCAGTCAAATGACACGGATTCGGGGCTGTTCACCTTTTTAATAAACCATTCTCTCCAGTCTATGTAATCAGTTTGGCAGTTCTTTTCTGAATTCTACTCAGCTTAAAAATAAGTTAAATTCCCTGTCCCCATGAATTTAAAATTAGGCTATTGAAAGCCCATGTAGATTCAGATTACAGAGGTGAGGTGGTGGATGTTTCTTAAGCAGGGCGGATTGCAAGAGGCCAGGGAGGGTGGGAAACAGGGAAAGAATTTACCAATAAAGCTCTGGGGATTGTGGAGTTGTTACAAAGCATGGTTGCCAGCTGATTGAAATGACAGCTGTATCTCGTCCAGAGTTCTAAAGGTAAAAGAGCAGACAAAAGGTTCTGCTTCCAGTCCTGAGACTTGGCTCGTTCAACTCTGCAGAAGCAGCCAAAGCCCTTTCTCTTTACAGTCTCAGACCAAAGACACTTTCTGCATCTACCACCAAATGCTTATTTCTATCTCTGTGCATGGGTGATCACCCCAGCTTCATTTTCGTACAGTGATTTATTTAGCTGATATTTATATGCACTGTGTCCTTCTTTGCCTTTTAGAAATAAATCATGGAGATCAACTTACATTCCTCTTACACAGCTAACTTAGTGTTTCTCATGGCTATGTAGTATCTGTTATGTGAATGTACTATGATTTTATAATCCACAACTAATGAACATTTGGAGATGATAACAATTTTAATTATTGATGATGTCTCCATGAAAAGTTTTATGCATTTCACATAGGTGTGATGAAACTCCTGGTATATGATATAGATTTGTTGACAATTCAACACTGACTGGCTGATTTTATTAACTGGTACACCCCTACAGACACAGGAAGACATCCATTTCTTTGTATGTACAGATAGAGAATTGCTAAAACTTTGTGTCTCAGTTAGTTTTCTGTTGCTGTGATAGAACACTGACCAAAGCAATTTGGGAATGAAAGGGTTTATTTCCTCTTACACTGTACAGTCAATCTTCCAGGGAAGCCAGGGAAGTAGCTAATGGTGGGAGCCTAGAGGCAGCAATGGAAGCAGAAACCATGAAGGAACACTACTTATGGGTTTGCCCAGGTGTGTGTGTGTGTGTGTGTGTGTGGGGTGTATGTGCACTACTTCTTGTGCTTTTTTTGATGGCTTTTTCCATTTGTTTTGTACTATTCTGGTTTATTTGTTTTTATTTTATCATTAGAAGGAAGGAAGGATGGAAGAAAGGGCGGGAGGGAGGGGAGGGAGAGAGACAAAGAGGGAGAGAAGGAAGGGAAGGAGGGAAGGTATGGATATGGATAGGTGCGGAGGATCTAGGAAGAGTTAGGGGAGGGGAAACTAATCAGAATATACTGTATGAAAAATTATTTTCAATAAATAAAAAGAAAAATTGAAGCCCATCACAAATCAGTAGCTGAGTTCCTTAATATTATTAATCTGGTAAACTTTAAAACATTTAATTTATTTTCTAGATTTCATATTTGCTGAAAATTTGAATATGGGAAATAAAAAATGATTTTCATATCCCTATGAAAAGACTTCAACTAGATAAGCATGGAAATATTTTTATTAGTCACTGCATTTCTATTAGAACCTTAAATAAAAATTAATTTATAAAGGGTGTTGGAAAGAAGAAAAACCCCCTCAGATTATGTCCACAGGTGGTCCACAGGTCATGATGGAGGCTATCCCCCAATTGAAATCCCCTCTTGTCAAGCATTCTACATGTGAGTCAAACTGACAAAAATTAACCATTACTCTCACAAGTCTGAAAGGGAGAAAAGCAAATGTGTGTGTGTGTGTGTGTGTGTGTGTGTGTGTGTGTGTATTTTGAATATCATAAGGATGGGTTTCCTTACATTTATGTTTTTACTGGTTTGTTTTTTTGAGACAGAGTCTTATTATTTAGCCCAGTTTGTCCAGGAACTTACTATATACCCAGGCTTGGCCTCAAACCTTTGATGATCTACTTTACTTGGCTTCCCAAACAGGCATAGTTAGATCAGATTTCCCACCTTGAGGGTATTTCTATCTTTCTTCAAGTACTCATATCAGAAAAGAGAAATAAAACTTGATGTTTCTTCCAAATGGCTAACCAATTGTTTCAGCATCAGTTATTAAGTAACCTACAACTTATCCATGGGTTTGAAACATGACCTTTACATATAAAATCAACATTACATGTTTGGCCATGTAAGATCTGCAATCTGTTTTATGCACATTCTTATAGTAGAAAGTTTCTTTTCATGCATTTCTTTTCTCATATATATATATATGTATATGTATATATGCAATATACATATATGTATATATTTATATATATTGATTTTCTTGTTTTCCTAGTTGTTAGCTTTCTATCAGATTGTCTTGTTCAAAAACTTACTTTGCCATTTTGAAAAATAAGGGCATGTTACATTTATAAATTAGTTTGGGAAAGGCCTGCAGCTGCATGGGAAGGTGAGCTCCTCCTTGAGAACATTGTCCACTTCATCTGTGTTTGTTGTGTGCCTTTCCAATAACAGTTAAAAGTCTCACTTTCATAAATTTCCCACTTCTTCTTAATTTTGTTTCCACTTATTATAAAATTAAGACCTTCAATAATTTCTTCTAATGAATGTGTGTGTGTGTGTGTGTGTGTGTGTGTGTATGTATGTATGTATGTGTGATTCTGTTTTCTACTAACTAATATTATAGTCACGAGGCACATACCCCCGATCACTTCTGTTAACTATAAGGCTCTTGAGGTCATGATATTTCAGTCTAGTTTGAAGTTGGGGAAGTCTTTGCTGCTGGGAAGCCAAAAAGGAAGTGTGACCAGTGAATGACAGGATGTAGAACAGTAATCACTGACCTCTACTTACAACATTTTAGTAGAACACATGCACATTTAAGGAGATATAGAGGAAAGGAGAACACACCAGCATGGGTACCTGGTTGACCAGAAGCCAAAAGGGTTTGTGTATGAAGACAAAAGAAAAGGTGGTTGACACTGGGTTGGACAAGGAAAGAGAGCTATATACACATATAACATACATATGTACATATGTATGTGCATATTCACACACATTTAACTTCCCATTTTATATATTAAACACTTACCTTTATACATGGCTAAAAATTTAAGGAAACACAATGAAAAAATCAGAAATCATTTTTAAAAACACTCTCTTAATCAGAATTGATCATGCATAACATATTTCTTAGATACTCTTTTTTATATGTTTTTTCTTTTTAAATTAATCATTTTATTCATTTACATTTCAAATGATATCTCCCTTCCCAGTTACTCCTCCACCCCCATACCATCCCTCCTTTGCCTTTATGAGGATGCTCCTCCACCCACTCATCCACCCCTTCCCCAACATTCTAACATCTGCTGGGACATCAAGTCTCCACAGGACCAAGGCCCTCCCCTTCCATTGATGTCAGATAAGACAATCATCTACTATATATGTTTCTGGAGCCATGGATTGCTCCATGTATACTCTTTGGTTGGTAGTTTAGTCCCTGGGAGCTCTGGGTTGTCCAGTTAGTTGATATTGTTCTTCCTATGGGGTTGCAATTCCCTTCAGCTCCTTCAGTCCTTCCCCTAGCTCTTCCTTTGGGGTTCTCAGGCTCAGTCCAACAGTTGGCTGTGAGTATCTGCATCTGTATTGGTCAGGTGCTAGTAGAACCTCTTAGGGAACAACCATACCAGGCAACTGTCAGCAGACACTTCTTGGCAACAGCAATAGTGTGGGAATATGGTGTCTGCAGATGAGATGGATCCCTAGGTGGAACAGTCTCTGGGTAGCCTTTCCTTCAGTCTCTGTTCCATTTTTTGTCCCTGTCTTTCCTTTGGACAGGAACATTTCTGGGTTAAAACTTTTGAGATTCGTGGTAGGTGGCCTCATCCCTCAACTGGGAGCCATGCCTATCTACTGGAGGTGGTCTCTACAGGTTGTATCTCCTCTTTGTTGGGCATTTTGGCTAAAGTCATCATCATTGGGTCCTGGGAATCTCTCACTTCTCTGGAGTCTGGGACTTTCTAGTGGCTATCCCCAGTTCTCAATACCCCACTGCTAAACGTTTCTATTCAATTTCCTGAATCTCTGCACTTCTCTCCTGTATCTGGTTCATGACAAAACAAAATAGAGTATACTTTCCTAGTGACACTTCAATTTTCTAGTCTAATAACATATTTGAAAGCTATCTTTGAATATTTGCATAAGGCTACAGCAAATGAGTCATAATAATTCGTTTAATTGGTCTGCTTCTTAAAGATGGAAAGGACACTGAAGCCATGTCAAGATATTTGTTTTCAAAATGCTTTCTCCATTTACTTTCTTTATCAAGTATCCATAGATGTAAGGGTTTATTTCAGGGTCTTTGATTTGATTCCATTGATCCACTTGTCTGTTTTTATACTACTACCATGCAGTTTTTATTACTATTTCTCTGTAGTACAGCTTGAAGTCAGGGATAGTGATACTTTTTGTTTGTTTGTTTTTTGAGATAGGGTTTAATTGTGTAGCCTTGGCTGTTCTGAAACTCACTGTGTAGATCAGGCTGGCCTCGAACTCAGAAATTCGCCTGCCTCTGCCTCCCAAGTGCTGGGATTAAAGGTGTGCACCACCACCGCCTGGCCAGAAGTTCTTTTATTATTCAGGATTGCTTTTCTATCCTGGTTTTTTTTTTTTGTTTTTCCATACGAAATTGAGAATTGTTCTTTCAAAATCTGTAAAGAATTGCCATTAAAATTTTGATGGGAATTGCAATCAATCTTTAAATTGCTTTTGATAAGATGGCCATTTTCACTATTTTAATCCTACTGATCCATGAGCATGGGAGATCTTAGCATCTTCTGATTCCTTCTTGATTTCTTTCTTTAGTGACTTGAAGTTCTTGTCATATCAGTATTTCACTTGCTTGGTTAGAGTTACATCAAGATGTTTTATATTATCTGTGTTTATTGTAAAGTGTGTTGCTACTTCTTTCTTGGCCTGTTTGTATAATGGAGGGATACTCATTTTTTTTTTTTTAGTTAATTTTGTATACAGCCACTTTGCTGAAGTCATTTTTCAACTATAGAAGTTCTCTGGATATATACCCAGGAGTGTTATAGCTGGGTCCTCAGTTAGTACAATGTCTAATTCCTGAGGCACTGCCAGACTGATTTCCAGAGTGGTGTACTAGCTTACAATCCCACCAGCAATGGAGGAGTGTTCCTCTTTCTCCATATCCTTGCCAGCATCTGCTGTCACCTGAGCTTTTGATCTTAGTAACTCTGACTGGTATGAGGTGGAATCTCAGGGTTGTTTTGATTTGCATTTTCCTGATGACTAAAGATGTTGTACATTTCTTTAGATGCTTCTTGGCCATTTCATATTCTTCAATTGAGAATTCTTTGTTTAGCTCTGTACCCCATTTTTAATAGGGTTGTTTGATTCTCTAGAGTTTACCTTCTTGAGTTCTGTGCATATATTGGATATTATCCCTCTATCAGATGTAGGATTAGTAAAGATCTTTTCCCAATCTGTTGGTTTCTGTTTTGTCCTATTGACAGTGTCCTTTGCCTTACAGATCTTTTCAACTCCATGAGGTCCCATTTGTCTATTGTTGATTTTAGAGCATAAGCCATTAGTGTTTTGTTCAGGAAAATTTCTCCTGTGCCTATGTGTGCCACTCCTGGGCATATACCCAAAAGATGCTCCAACATATAAGAAGGACACATGCTCCACTATGTTCATAGCAGCCTTATTTATAATAGCCAGAAGCTGGAAAGAACCCAAATGTCCTTCAACAGAGGAATGGATACAGAAAATGCAGTACATTTACAAAATGGGGTACTACTAAGCTATTAAAAACAATGACTTCATGAAAATCTTAGGTAAATGGATGGAACTAGAAAATAACACCCTGAGTGAGGTAACCCAGTCACAAAAGAACACACATAGTATGCACTTACTGACAAGTGGATTAATTAGCCCAAAAGCTTGGAATACCCTAGATACAATTCACAGACCATGTGAAGCTCAAGAAGATGTAAGAACAAAGTGTGGAAACTTTAGTCCTTCTTAGAACAGAGAACAAAATACTCGCAGGAGGAAATATGGAGGCAAAGTGTAGAGCAGGGACTGAAGGAAAGGTTAGAAACTGCCCCACTTAGGGATTCATCCCATATATGGTCACCAAACCCAGACACTATTGTGAATGCCAAGAAGTGCTTGCTGACAGGAGCCTGATATAGCTGTCTCCTGAGAGGCTCTGCCAGAGCCTGATAAGTACAGAGGCAGATGCTTGTAGCCAACCATTGCACTGAGCACAGGGTCCCCAATGGAGGAGTTAGAGAAAGGGCTGAGGGAGCTGAAGGGGTTTGCAACCCCATAGGAAGAACAACAATATCAACCAACCCGACCCCCCAGATCTACCAGAGACTAAACCACCAAGCAAAGAGTATACATGGGGGACTCATGGTTCCAGCTGCATATGTAGCAGAGGATGTCCTTATCAGGCATCAGTGGGAGGAGAGGTCCTTGGTCCTGTGAAGACTTGATACCCCAGTGTAGGGGAATGCCAGGGCAGAGAGGTAGGAGTGGGTAGGTAGGGGAGCAATCTCATAGAAGCAAGGGGAGAGGGATGGGATAGGGGGTTTCCAAAGAGGAAACCAGGAAAAGGGTTATTTACACTTGATATGTAAGTAAAGAAAATATCCATTAAAAGAAAAAATAAGTTGTCTGGTAGAATTTTTGGGTTGCTTATGTATACTATCATATCTGCAAATAGTAAAACTTTGACTTCTTCCTTTCCAATTTGTACCTACTTGATTTTCTTTAGTTGTCTTATTGCTCTAGGTAGAAATTGTATACTATAAATTCAAGTTCTATATTGAATAGATAGGGAGAGAGTGAGCAGCATTGTCTTGTCCCTGAGTTTAGTAGAATTGCTCTAAGTTTCTCTCCATTTTATTTGAGGTTGGCCATTGGCTTGCTGCATATTGCTTTTATTATGTGTAGGTATGTATCTTGTATTCCTGATCTCTCTAAGACTTTTTTTTTAGTGATTTTATTTTTCCCTATTTTTTATTAGATGTTTTCTTTATTTACATTATCTCCTTTCCCAGATTCCCCTCAAAAAAAAATAGCAAACCTCTGTTCCCTTCCCCCTCCCCCTAAGACTTTTTTTTAAATTTCTTTTTTTATTAGATATTTTCTTTATTTACATGTAAATTTTCCCTTTCCCAGGTTCCCCTCCAAACAAACAAACAAACAAACAAACATGTAATAAGGACACATGCTCCACCATGTTCATAGAAGCCTTATTTATAATAGCCAGAAACTGGAAACAACCCAGATGTCCCCTAAGACTTTTACTATGAAGTGCTGTTGAATTTTGTCAAAGGATTTCTCAGCAACTAATAAGATAATCATGAGAGTTTTTTCCTTCAGTTTGTTTATATGGTGGATTACGTTGATGGGTTTTCATATATTGAAGTATCATTGCATTCTTGGGATGAACCCTACTTGATCATGGTGGATGGTGTTCCTGGATTCGGTTTATGAGTATTTTATTGAGTATTTTTCCATTAATGTTCATAAGACAAATTGATCTGAAATGATTATCTTACTTTGTTGAGTCTTTGTGTAGTTTACTTAATAAGGTGACTATGGCTTCATAGAATAAGTTTGGCAGTGCTTCTTCTGTTTCTATTTTGTGGAATAGTTTAAAGAATATTGGCATTGGCTCTTATTTTAAGATATGGTATAATTCTGCACTAAAACCATCTAGCCTTGAATTTTTTTTGTGGTTGAGAGATTTTAATGACTGCTTCTATTTATTTAGGGTTATAGGACACTTTAAATAGTTTAACTGATTTTGATTTAACTTTGGTGAGTGGTATCTGTATAGAAAATCATTCATTTTGTTAAGATTTTCCAATATTGTGGAGTATTGGTTTTGGAAGTAAGAACTAATGATTCTTTGAATTTCCTCGTTGTTTCTAATTTTGTTTATTTTGGTACCATCTGTCTGTCTGTCTGTCTGTCTGTCTGTCAGTCTGTCTTGTTGATTTTCTCAAAGAATCAGCTCTTGGTTTCATTGATTCTTAGTATTTTCTTTGTTTCTAATTGATTGATTTCAGCCTTGATTTTGATTATTTCCTGCCTTCTACTCCTCCTAGGTGCATTTGCTTTTTTTCCTATAGCTTTCATGTATGCCTTTAAATTGCTGGTATGAAAATTTTCTAATATCTTTATTGAGGCACTTAGTGTTATGGATTTTCTCTTGGCACTGCTTTCATTGTGTCCCTTAAATTTGGGTGTTTTGCCCTCATTTTCATTGAATTTTAGAAAATCTTTAATTTCTTTCTTTATTTGTTCCATGGCACAGATATCATTGAGTCGAGAATTGTTCAGTTTCCAAGAGTGTATGCTTTCTGGTGTTTCTGTTGTTGAAGTCCAGCTTTTATTCATGGTGGTCTAATAATACAAAGCATTATTTCAATTTTCTCCTGTTGAGGCTTGCTTTGTGACTGATGATATGGCAATTTTAGAGAAGGATCTATGAGGTGCTGAGAAGAAGGTATACTCATTGGTGTTTTGGTGAGATATTCTGTAGATATTTGTTAGGTCCATCTAGTTTATAATGTTGGTTAGCTTCATTAATTTCCTGTGTAGTTTTTGTCTGGATGACTTGTCAACTGTTAAGAGTGGGATGTTGAAGTCTCCCACTATTAATTTGTGGGGTTTGATGTGACATTAAATTTTGGCAATGTTTCTTTTACAAATGTGGTTGCCCTTGTGTTTGGGGCATAGATATTCAGAACATGAAGTGTCTGTCTCTGTTTCTTTTGATTATTGTGATTGAAAGCCTATTTTTTTTAGATATTAGAATGGCTGTTCCAGCTTGCTTCTTGGGTCTGTTTGCTTAGAAAATTTTTTACAATCCTTTACCCTGAGTTATAGTCTATCTTTACTGCTGAGGTGTGTTTCTTGTATGCAGCAGAATGATGGCTTGTTTTCCCATCCATTCTTTTAGCCTGTGTCTTTTTATTGGAAAATTGAGTCCATTCATATTGATGGATGCTAATTAACAGTGACTGTTAATTTCTGTTATTTTGATGTTGTTGTTGGTGGTGGTGATGGTGTATGTGCATGCTTCCCTTGTTTTTCTGGTATGAAATTACTTATCCTCATATTTATTCTCCTTGGGTTTGAGTTTTCCTTTAGTATTTTCTGTAGTGCTGTATTTGTGCATAGATTTTTTTAAATTTGTATTTCTCTTAAAATATATTTTCTCTATCTATGGTTATTGAGAGTGTTACTGGATATAGTAGTCTATGCTGATATCTATGGTTTTTTAAAGGTTGCAAGATATCTAACAAGGCACTTCTACCTTTTGGACTCTGTTGAGAAGCAGGGTGTAATTTTGATAGGTATGTTACCTGGCCTTTTCCCCTTGCTGCGTTTAATATTCTTTCTTCTGTAGGTTTTGTGTCTTGATTATTATGTAGCAGGAGGAATTTCTTTTCTAATCCAGTCTAATTGGTGTTCTATAAGCTTTTTTTGTGTTTATAGGCATCTTTCTTTTTTCTTTTATTAGATATTTTCTTTATTTACATGTCATATTTCCCAGTTTCCCCTCCAAAAAAAAAAAAAAAAAAAAAACAACAAAAAACAACAAGAACAAACCCCTTTTCCCTCCCCCTCCCCCTGGCATTCCCCTACATTGGGGCACAGAACCTTCACAGGGCCAAGGGCCTCACCTCTCATTGATGACCGACTTGGCCATCCTCTACTATACACATGCTGCTGGAGCAATCAGACCCACCATGTGTACTCCTTGGTTGGTGGTTGAGTCCCTGGGAGCTCTGAGTGTACTAGTTAGTTCATATTGTTGTTCATCCTAAGGGGCTGCAAACCCTTCAGCTCCTTCAGTCCTTTCTCTAGCTCCTTCATTTGGGGACCCTATACTCAGTTCAATGGATGGCAGTGAGCCTCTACTTCTGTATTAGTTGAGCACTGTCAGAGCCTCTCGGGAGACAGTTCTATCAGGCTAGATTGTCCTTCTTTCAGTCTCTGCTCCACATCTCTTTCTTTAGGTTGGGAAAGTCTTCTTCTATGATTTGGTTGAAAATATTCTTTGGTTGCTGGAGCTGGGACTCTTCACCTTTGTCTATTTCTACTATTCTTAAGTTATGTCTTTTCATGGTATTCCAGATTTCCTGGAGGTTTTTTGTTAGGAATTTTTTAGATTTAACATTTTCTTTGATAGATGTATCAATTTTTTCCACTGTATTTTCTATGCCTGAGATTCTTTCTTCCATCTTTTGCAGCTGGTGTTCCTATTCTCTTCCTTAAACTTTTCATCTCCAGGATTTCTTCAGTTTGTGTTTTCTTTATTGTTTTTCCTTCCATTTTCAGCTCTTGAGCAGTTTTATTTATTTCCTTCACCTATTTAGTTGTATTTTCCTGTGTTTCTTTAAGGGGTTTATTTGTTTCCTTTTTAAATGCCTCTACTTGTTTGATTTTTATGTTATTTTCCTGGATTTCTTTTTTTTTTTTTAGTTTTTTTTCAAGATTTATTTATTTTATTTACATGAGTACACTGTACTTGAGTACATTACATGAGTACATGTAGTCGACATGACACACTAGTAGAGGGCATTGGATCCCCTTACAGGTGATTTTGAGTCAACAAGTGTTTTCTAGGAATTGAAATTAGGTCCTCTGGAAGAGCAGTCAGTATTCTTAACTGCTGAGCCATCTCTCCAGCCCCCTTTCCTGGATTTCTTTAGGGATTTATTAATTTCCTCTTTAAAGGACTCTATCATCTTTATAAGATCTGATTTAAGTTCATTTTCTTGTGTTTCAGTTGTTAGGATATCCAGGGCTTATTGTAGTAGGGTAGCTGTGCTTTGAAGGTGTCATATTGCCCCAACTTTTGCTGATTGTGGGTTTTTTGGTTTTTTGTTTTTGTTTTTTTGAAGTCTTTTAGTCATTTGGATGGTTTTAGTCCCTGAATATTCCTATTGTAGTAGGCATTGAGAAGGGGGCTAACTTCAGTGATCCTTGTGTGGCAGACTCTGATGTGTATACTTAGGCTGTATGGTTCTATGTCAGCAGGTCTGATAAAGGTGTCCTGAGAGGTGTTGAGAGAATGTTAGTCCAGCAGGGATAACAGAGTACTCAGCGCAGCTGGGCACTCTCCAGAGGACTCTAGAGACAGGGAAGATGTGTCTGGGAAGGAGATCTAACCTATATGGTTCCAGATCATTAGGTCTGATGAAGGTGGGTGGAAAGATGGTAGGACAGTGGAGGTCCACCAGGGATAGCAGGCTACTCAGGGAAGTTGGAGGACTCAGCCGGCAGGAAAGATGGGTACAGGAAGGGCTGCCTTCACAAATGCTGTAGCAGGTTTCTCTCTCTCAGAAATGGTGACTTTTACATTGTTGGATGCTGATTATTTTTATGATGTTGCAAATATTCTTCATTTTGGAAATTTTTAAATTTTTATTTTTGGTATTAATAATCAAATTTTGAAGCCTGTTGGAAGACCTCTCGTCTCTGTTCCCCTCAGCAGATACAATCCCTGAGGCTTGTCCCTAGCACATAACAGAAAAGTAGCTGCAGCCTCCCTTCTCTCTATGTCTTTTGTTTGTCCTTTGCATCATCTCCTCATAATCTTCCTCCTCCCACTCATGGTTTATCCCAGCTTCCAACAACAGCAGTCATTCCTTGTGAACATATAAGCTGAGCAGTCCAGGAAAACAGGCAAAACACAGCCACCACACTCTTAAAATCCAAGGAGGAAATAGAAACCCAGGAACAAAACACCCACCAAACAAAGACAAATCTAGAAATCAGAACTTAGAGCTATAAACCCACCCCAAGTCCAGATGTCTAGATGCCAGCATAAGAACATAAAAAATAATGGCCAAGGTACTATGTCTCTACTGGAACTATCTTATCACACCAGGCTCTGACTGTTCCAACATAGGTGAAGCATAAGAAATAGACCTTAAAACAAAGTATATGAAAATTATAGAGTTCCTGAAAGAGAAAATAAGTAAGTCCTAAAAAAAAGCCAGGAAAACACAGGCAAACGATTGGAGGAAATAAATAAATCCCTTAAATAAAGCTAAAACATAACAACAGCAACAAAATAGTTGAAGGTGAAGCTTCATAAACAGAATACAAGAGATTAAAGAGAGAATATAAGAGATTAAAGATAGAATAAAAGAAATGTAGACATTGGTCAAAGAAAATGTTAAATGTAAAAGAATCCTGACTGAAATCCTCCAAGAAATCTGAGACACCATGAAAAGACCAAACCTAAGAATAATAGGAATAGAGGAAAGAAAAGAATAACGGCTCAAAGGCCCAGAAAGTATGTTCAACAATATCATAGGAGAAAAATTTCCTAACCTAAAGAATCAGATGCCTATAAAAGAACAAGAAGTATACAAAAATCCCAAATATATGGAGCCAGAAAAGAAAGTTCCCTTGGTGGGTAACAATTAAAACACTAAATGTACAGAACAAATAAAGTCCCCTTGGTGGGTAGCAATTAAAACACCAAGTGTGCAGAACAAAGAAAGAATATTAAAAGCTGCAAGAGAAAAAGATCAAGCAACATATAAAGGCAGACCTATTAGAATGATACCTGAATTCTAAATGGAGACTCTAAAAGTCAGAAGCTCCTGGACAAAAGTCCTACAGATTCCTAAGAGCTGACAGATGCCAGCCAAGACCACTATACCCAGCAAAACTTTCTGTCGCCATAGACAAAGAAAATAAGTATTCCATGATAAAGTCAAATTTATCCAATGTCTATCTATAAATCCAGGCCTATGAAAGTACTAGAAGAAAAACTCTAACTGAAGGAGGTTAACCATACCCAACAATACAATGAATAACCTCACATCAGCAAAACCCTTAGAAAGGAAATACACACACCACCACTGCTGCCACCACCAGCAACGAAATAACAGGAATCAGCCATCATTGGTCATTAATATCTCTCAGTAATAATGGTGTGAATTCCCCAATAAAGATATGGATGAACAGAATGGATGTGAACACAGGATCCATTCTCCTGTTGCATAAGAAGCATATTGCGACATCAAAGATAGATGTTATCTTAGGATAAAAAGCTGGAAAAAGGTATTTCACTCAAATGGACCTAAGAAGCAAGCTGGTGTAGCCATTTTAATATCTAACAAAGTATACTTCTATCAAAATGAGACGGAGACAGACACAACATACTCATCAAAGGTCAAATCCACCAAGAGGATAACTGTAGTTCTTAACAGCTCTGCACCAAATCTAAGGACACTCAAGTTTACCCTGTCGCTGATAGTGGAAGACGTAAGTACCCGACTCTCACCAGTGAACAGGTCATCCAGACTGACCACCAAACAGAAATACTGGAGCTAACTTATATTACAGAACAAATGAACCCAACAGATATTTACAGAATGAATTTGCCTTCATCTCATCATTTCATGGTAATGTCTCCAAAATTGACCACATACTCAGAACCAAAGCAAGTCTCAACAGGTACAAGAAAATTGAAACAAGCCCCCTGCATTCTATCAGACCACCACAGATTAAAGCTGAATCTCAACAACAAAAAACAACAGAAAGCTTACAAACTCATGGAAACCAAACATGTCTCTACTGAATGAAAAATGGGTCAAGAGAGAAATAAGGTACTTAAATATTTTTAGAATTCTGTCGTGTGTAATTTTAAAAGCTATGCTTGTTCCTTTTCCTGGGGTCAAACTCTCTGCTTAGTTCTGAGATCACGCTCCTGACAGCCTGAGATACTTCATTTCTCAAAGTTCACTCCCGGTTTAGGTCCGAGATTGGCTGCCACAAACCTCACTTCCAATTTGCCCATTCCTTCTGTCTAGCTTTGCCAAGTTATCAACAACTACCCAGGCTGCTCTTTCTCCTCCTGCCCACCTTAGCTTTGCAGATGGAAAACACTAGACAGTTTAAAATTAGCCAGATGGCACAATTGCTGGGGACTGAATCTCCTGGTTTAATCTTATCAGCTATCAGCTAGCTCCTGCCATCCTCCTTGGTCCCAGTCCATGTCCGAGGCTGCATGTCCTAGGTGCCCCAAGATCTTACATGGTATTCATGCTTCTCCTTCCAAAGCCTGGATGAAAAGACTTTGTCTGACTCTGCGTCCCTTCTTTTCCTCCTGGGACCTGGAAATCCCACCTTTTCCCTTTCATCCAATAATTGGTTTCTGAAGTCTTTATTGACACAATCAAGAACCAATTAGAGGATCAATACCTCCCTCTACAAAATTCAGTGAAAATGAATGCACAATATATTCCAACTTAAATATATATTCCACAATATATTCCAAAGCAGTTATCAGAGGCAAGTTCATATCACTAGTAACTTACATTAAAAAATTAGAGTGATCTCATATTAACAACTTACAGTATACTTGAAATCTAGAAGAAAAGGAAGTAATCATACTCAAGATAAGTAACTTGCAAGATATAATCAAACTGAGGGCTGAAATTAATAAAATAGAAACAAAGAGACTGATAGAGTCAATGACACGAAGTTGATTCTTTGAGAAAATCATCAAGATTCACAAAACCTTTTCCAAATTAGCTAAAAGGCAGAGAGAATATACAAATAAAATCAGAAATGAAAAGGGGGATACAACAACAGATACTCAGGAAATCCAGAGATTCACAAGGACATAATTTAAAAACAAGGTGCGACTGATTGCTCTGGCAGCATGTGCATAGGAGAGGATTGCAAAGTCGGTCATCAATGGGAGGAGAGGCCCTTGACTCTGTGAAGGTTCTGTGCCCCAGTGTAGGGGAATGCCAGGGCCAATAAGTGGGAGGGGGTAGGGTGGCAAGCAGGGGGAGGGAGGAGGCAACAGGGGCTTGTCCTTGTTGTTTTTTGTTTTTTTGTTTTTTTGTTTTTTTTTGGAGGGAAACTGGGAAAGGAGAAATCATATGACATGTAAATAAAGAAAATATCTAATTAAAAAAAAAGAAATCCAAAAATCTGTACTCCATGAAGTTGAAAAATCTAAAAGAAATGGGTAGTTTTCTTGATAGGTACCACCCACCAAAGTTAAATCAAGGTAAGATAAAGCAATTTAAATAGAGCTACAACCCCTAGTGAAGTAAAAGCACTCATAAAAAGTCTTCCAACCAAGAAAGGGCCATACAACTTTAGTGAAGAATTCCACTGGGATTTCAAAGAGTTAACACTAATACTCCTCAAATTATTCCACAAAATAGAATTCTGTTCATTTTATGAAGCCACAGTTACATGATATCCAAACAACATAAAGACACACTAAAGAAAAAGAAGTATAGATCAATTTTCTTTATGAACATTGATAAAACCATATCCAATAAAAAAAAAAAACCTTGCAAACAGAATTCAAGAATATATCAAAAAGATCATCTACTTTAGTCAAGTAGGGCTTCATTCCAGAGATGCAGGGATGGTTCAATATATGAAAATCAATCTATGTAATCCACCCTATAAACAAACTAAAAGACAAAATTCATATGATTATCTCATTAGATTCAGAAAGGGCCTTTGACAAAATCCAACACCCCTTCATATTAAAAGTCCTGGAAAGATCAGGTATACAGGGGACATACTTCAACATAATAAAGCTAGTTCATAGCAAGTCCATAACCAATATCAACGTCAATTGAGAGAAACTCAAAGTAATTCCACTATAATCAGGAACAGTCCAAAGTTACTCATCCTCTTCACACCTATTCAGTATAATACTTGAAGTTTTAGCTAGAGCATTAAGAGAACTAATGGAGATTAAGTAGATAGTGAAGGAAATCTATATGTTCCCATCACAGCAAGCAGAGCCCTTGAAGGCCTTTCCCCTCTTCCCTCTTTCCTCTTCCCTGTCAAAAACTATGAGATTACATTCCTAAAGCTAGCCTCCAAGGTCTATTTTCTTATTTGGCTATTTCCTCCTCCTGAGGGTGACGACCAATGGTCAGCTACCAAAGTTTTGAAGTCCAACAATCAAAAGTTCTATTTGACTCTCCTAATTAACATGTTCAATTAAAAGTAAACATTTCATCCTAACACAGGGTTTACCTATTTACCTTTATAAACCACAATTGCCTCTGGGCCACATCTGCCTTCTCTCTATAAAAAGCCAGCTCTTTGACTCCTGAGGTAAATACCCCTTTTCATTCTCCCTGTTCTTTATCTTCTGTCTGTCTCTTATTCTTGCCCTTTGTCCTTGTGGGGCAAACCTCCTTTGTGCAGAGAACTTGATATTGGGAGTCTTGAGCCCATTCAGATCTTTTTACATACAAATTAAAAATGAAGAGAGGGGATGGGATGGGGGGTTTCTGAAGGGGAGACCTGGAAAGGGGAAAACATTTGAAATGTAAATAAAGAAAATATCCAATAAAAAAAGAAAGAAAATGAAGAAGTCAAAGTATCTGTATATGCAGATGATCTAATAATATACAAAGGTGACTCTAAATATTCCACCAGGAACTCTTATAGCTGATAAACATTTCCAGCAAAGTAGCCAAATACAAAATTAACTCACAAAAATCAGTAGCCCTTTATACATATATATATACAAGTAACAAATGGACTGAGAAAGAAGAGTGCCTTTCACAATAGCTTTCAGTAATATAAAATATCTCGGAATAGCTCTAACCAAACAAGTGAAAGACTTGTATGATGAAAAAAACTTCAAGTCTTTGAAGAAAATATAAATGAAGTTATCAGAAATGACCCAGGCTGATACTAAGACACAAGCTGTCAGCAAGGTTCGACTGACAAGGAAAACAACCATACAACTTCTACAGTGTTGCTTGCATGGAGCCTTCCTCCTGTGTTCTAGTCTCTTTCATGTGGGAAGATACTCCTTAGGCTACCAAATGAGGAACCTAGACACCAACACAGCCACAAATCCTTTGACCTTCAAACTGTTCTGCCTACAAGATGTGCTGGGGCAATGGTGGCACAGAACTTGTGGGAGTGGTCAGCCAATGTCTGATCTAACTTGAGGACCACTACAAAACTGGGAGCCCATGTCTGACACCACTTGGAACTGGAGGCTAGATAGCCCAGAGACCTAGGGTGGAACCAGACGTGACTGGTCTAAAAAAAAAAAAATCAACGAAATGATTCTTATTGATATTCTGCTATACTCATATATTGGTGTCTTGTCCAGTCACCATCAGAGAGGCTTCCATTGGCAGCACATGAGTGCAGGTACAGCCAGACACTATAATGAGAGATAGTTTAAGTTGGGAGTCTCCATAGGGTATCTCCTTTTGGAGCTTAGGGAATCCCTGGAAGACAGCGTGGAAAGATCACAGGAATCAGAGTGGATAGGGGGAACTAGGAGAACATGGTCCAGAGAATCAACCAAGCAGGGCTCATAGGGCCTCACAGAGACTGAAGCAGCAAGCATGGGGGAGGGGGGGCGGTCTACACGGATCTGCAGCAGGTCTTCTGTGTATATGTGATGACTGTTAGCTTGGTGTTTTTGTGGGACTCCCAACTGTGGGATGAAGTGTTTGCTCTTGGGACACTTTTCCTACTATTGGGTTGCCTTATACAACATCAATATGATGGCCTTTGCCTTTTTGTATTGTATCTTGATTTGTTCTGTTTGACTGTCATCCCTTTGAGACCTGCTCTTTTCTGAAAGGAGATGGAGAGGGAGTAGATCTAGGGAAAGAGGAGGTTACAGGGAGCTGGAGGAGTGGAGGGAGGGGAAATTATGGTCCAGATGTATTGTATAAAAGAAGAATTTATTTTAAAAAAATAAAATTCAGGAACTTGCACTACATATGCTCCATTTCTGAGCTACATCCCAAACCAATTCTTGAATCTGATTCTGGTTCACTTGCATCTTGTCATTCAAGACAACAGCATTATTTGAAGGAAAAATTTCTCCCATTAAAGAGCCAAACCTGATGTCCTGACAATCCTGAGATGTTTCTAGAAGGGAGAATGAGACCATCTGGAGTCCACTCTGAGGTATACTTTCTAATCTTTTAGATGGCTGTCCTTCCAGCTTTGGGCACCTCTACTAGTTGACCCCTGCAAGTCTGTTAAGCATATTGGGGTTGACAACTTCAGGAGACTTGGAAATTCTCAACATTTGCTCTTTGCATCTTCTCTAGAACACCAGTTTGTGGACTCTAGCAACCTTGGACCATCAGGCCTCATCTTCTAGATGTAGTGAGACACTGGGCTAGTTGGCTTCCCTTTCTCTAAGGTGTGGTCTGGACACTTGCAAGACAGTGGGCTGGGCAATCCTAGGCTCCTGTCATTTGTGTCTTGTCTCCCAGGGACTGTGGTCCTTTGTCATCTGATGTTCAAAAATTATTGTTTGTCTACTTTTTAGAGTTATGATAGACAGCACAGTAAATGTAATCCTTCTTATTTCTCATGTCTTTCTCTAAATCCTATATTCCTTACATTTGAATAATACATCTGGAATTTATTTTTGATGAAAGAAATATAGCTTTATTTTCCCCCATGAGCCAGCAAGTTCCCCAACACCATTCTTTGAATTCTTCACTCTTTACCCAGTTTGATATGTCACCTTCATGATAAGCCAAAACTTGATAGGCATTTGAATCTGTTTCTGAACTATTATGTCGCATGTATTTTTTATTTTATTGAATATTAAATCCTATTTCTTATTGAAATTGCAAAGCATACTGCACTATCTTATGAGAGATACTCTAGTTTTTATTTCTTTCTGTTTTATTTATAGATTTCCTGCATAGCCTGTTATTATTTGAAAAATTTTAATATCATTTTCAAATTCCCAAATACTATTTTGGGGGCAGGATTACCTTAAACATAGAGAACTGACATAAATTTGAAAGTGGCAGAGAAAAGAGCTGGGAAATACGAGTTAAAAAGCTTTAGCATTTGTTGTAAAAAGAGAGACAAAGACAGAACCTGGGAATGAGGAGGATGCAGGTGAGATAGACTAAGACCTCATGACTAATGAATGGTGTATCAGATCCCTGGTACATCTCTCTAGGAAATGCAGACTTAACTGAGCATCACAAAACTAATGATGAAGTGTAGTCAGAGGATATTTTTACTTTTTAGTGTCTTCTGAAAACAAAACATTCAACAAAGGAACAGTAGTGTTTATTATTAAAAAACCATGAGCCTGTCCAACAAGTCTCTCACTACCTAGTTTTTCAATATTACATACTCAGTGCCAAGCATGTGACCTGCCCAGATTTGGCACTGAGTGAATAAGGGAGAATAATTTGATTTCTGAATGGTTTCCTCTGACTTCTGTTTAAGATAGCTATGGTGTGATCTTTTCAAAAAACCCAAATAGTGGCTCGTAAATGCAGAGTTGGATTTCTTCTCCTGTTCAAATTATTCAGTATCAAACTATTGTTTGAGAAAACACTTCATTCAGTTTTGGTGTTCCTAACGCTTCTTTCCACACTTCCTAAGTTGTTAGTCTATTAGTGAATGGAGATAAAAGGATGGTTTAAGACAAAAGTAATCTGATTTTGTTAAACTAGCCAGAGACATTCAGCTTAGTAAATGAGATAAGAAAGGTGGTTTGGCTACTGTAACTTTAATTTTTTTTCAAAACCTATTTTTAATTATGGTTCTTAAATGCATTAACTTCCCTTCTACCCTACCACCCACCAGAGTGGTAAAGAAAAAATATTGGGGAAATGGACCTGTTTAGAAATGATTCTTTGGAGCAACTCACATCTGTGCTGTCTGGAAATCAGCAGTTTATTTCACAGGTTAACAGAGGCAGCTCGATCCACTTATAAACACTTCATGGATGGATATACCAGGAGTCCAGTCTGGTAGGGTAGAGATAGCAAATACTAATTAGCATGGTGGCACTAGCTAGCAGAGACAGCTAGGCTTCAGCCTCAGCACAAGTCAGCAGGAAGAACCTAGGCCAACAGGAACGCCGGAAAAAGTTCTTAGCAAAGTGAAGATCAGTGAAGACTTGAGACCAACAAGTATTACAGAGCTAGCTCTATAAGTAAGTCAAGCTTAGTCTCCATCACTGTCCATAGAGTCCTTTTTATACCCTATCCAAATATCACATGTCCTCCACGAGTCTTGCCTCAGCATGTGCATCTGTATCAGCTGACATCACTCTGCCAATCAGCCCAAGACCTTGGAAGTGGCAAGAAGCCAGAGCATACCATCAGAAGATTTTTATCTCTATCAAGTCCCAACAAATGCAACTCAACTTCTGCCACACACATTTTGTGTGACAGTAGTTTATGAGGCAAAAGCTTCATGGAAGCCAGTCTGCCGCATGTCTCCCTGGCATTTCCTAACTCAGAGGTAGTCCAGATATGTCCTTGTGAACTCGAGTGCTAGGTGCCCACCAAGATATGATTTACTAATAGCTAGACAAAATTGGACATTGCTCTCTGACCTTTACCAATGTTCCAACATCTTAACCAAACCCTGGCTTGGAATTTACCTATCCAGACTAATTATCTTCAGCATTGTGGGTAGGGCATTGAAGCTTACAGAATGGGAGACTTATCCCAAGGCAAGGTCAAGTAGAATCCTCATTCTCAGTCAGGTACTGCAGCTGAGCCACTCCTAGGAATTAGCTAGAAAGAGACAAGTCTCTACTAGCCCAGAAGATTAACATAGTGGGCCTTTTACTAAGGATGGGCGGGACCTTGAGCCCAGTGTGTGTGTGAGACAGTGTGCAACAGTCAGCATTGGGCATTCTAGATTCGAGATTGAAGACTGGAGATTTGAGATTCAAGATTCGAGCCTCTACCCTCCTGGCTGGAGCACCAGCAGCCACCCCGGGACTCCAGCCAGGCCCATGCGGCCCTAGCATGCTGGGAGCCCCGGGGGTGCTGCACCAGTCCAGAGGAGATGGCTGCTGTTTTAGACCCAATGTATTTCAGGTGACCTCAGATGTATCTCGACTACTGAGCTGCCAGATTTTTCATTTCTCTTTTGCAATGACTGTAAAAATCTGATGCAATTTTTAAGAAATGCATTCAGATCCCATACTTCTTTGTGTCGACTCTTGTTTATCACCCGCCAAATTCCTTACTCACCAGGCCGGAGTTTTCATCACCCTGTGGAACAAGGGCTCCCAGCAAGAAACCCTGGTGCATGGCAAACTTCACAATATAAGGCAATACGTGCATGTCATTAGTGAAGAATCCTTCATCTCATGTCCTTTTCCATGCTTGCTTTAGCAGAACATCCTTTTATTTGTGTCTGTTTCAGTGAAATGTTTCTTCACGAGTCTGCCTTAGCCTTCCACCTGCGTCCACTTCAGGAAAACACTCCTTCACATGTTTGTCCCAGCAAAAGAGCATCTAACACAACTGACTTTCCAAAGAACCCCTAAGTTTCCACTTCAGGTTAGTTTTAGGTCAACTTGACACAAGCTAGAGTTATCTGGAAATATCTTTCAGATATTCTTAGCCTCAGTTGAGAAAATGCTTCCATAAGATCCAGCTGTGGAATGTGATTTTCTTTATTAGTGATTAAAGGGCAAGGGCCTAGACCATTGTGGATGGTGTCATCCCTGGGCTGGTGGTCCTGGGTTCTATAAGAAAGCAGGCTGAGCAAGCCAAGGGGAGCAAGCCAGTAAGCAGTACTCTTCCATGGCCTCTGCATCAGCTCCTGCTTCCAGGTTCCTGCCCTGTTTGAGTTCATGCCTTGACTTGCTACAATAATCAACAGTAATATGGAAGTGTAAGCTAAATAAACTCTTTCCTCCCCATGGCCACAGTATTTTATTATAACAATAATAACCCTAGCTAAAATAGAAGGGAAATAGTCTCCTTGCTGTTCTATTGGAGTTAGCCATCAGTTAACTGCACATACCACCATCTGAATCACTGTGATCTTGAATAAGTAGACTGTTGTTAGTTTAGAGTCATTCCCAACAAGCGTCACTTGAGTTTTATATAAGCAACATGGGGTTTAGAGTGGTATCATCCCGTTACTCTGAAACATCTTCACATTGTTTCTGATGTAAAAGGTGTTGGTTTCAGCAACATTTATGCTTCTGAAGAAAGATGTGCTTTGAGCTGTAAAGCAAGTCTGTGCAAAGTCAATTAAATCGGAAAAGGAGTCTAGAACAATCAGAACTCACATCTCTTAGATTTTGTACTGATGGGAGCTTCATAGTTCACATAGATTCACACAGAATCTCCTTTCTCCTTGAGAAACTTTAGTTTATTTTATTTGAAGGGAAGCAATTCTTGAAAGTTTTAGGACACCCCTAGAGACTGTTTGGCCACTCCATAGCCCATAAAAAGGAATATTTGGATGACTTAAAGGGAAATGAATCAGAACTTTAAAGGTTCTTTGTATAACACAAACCCCCATGCTTCTAAAGAAAAGAGAAATGCTCTGTTGGGTAAAACACATCTTCTATTTTTTAAAAGAAAAATAATATCTGTACATGCAGAGATAGTAATACTTGTTTGGAAATATTTTTACTTAAAACACTTAGACATCCAAACTTATATTTTGCTATGGATTAACAAGGAGTTTAACAGGTTTCCTAATTCCTGCAAAAGGGATTGTTTCCTTGAAACAAACTTGGTTGATTAAATTTTGATTTCATTGCAGGGTGAAAATGTATTCCCTATACCCTGGGGAATGTCTTCATAAAATTTCTCTCAAAAGCTATTTTAGACTTCCCAGTTACTTAGCCCAGTGTTGTTCAGAGTAGTCTCAAAACTGGTTGGCAATATTTTAAGTGGTCATCCATATGCTTAACATCTACTTCTTGTTATACTTAAATACACTTTCCACTTAGGCATTGGACTTGTCCGATATGTGCATTTCTAAGGAGGCTAATGAATTGCTTCAACTTCCACTGGTTAAAGGAAGAGGGGCATCAACAAGCATGGCATCTTTCTTAGCTCTGTGGTTACCTCCTTGAATAATGCAGGTTAAAAAATCTATAAGTCTCCAAGTCCCAGTACTGTGACCTACTGTAAATAATCCTGCTGGCTGCTAGTGGAAAATGTTGCTATGTTGTAATTATTTTTAAAGTGACATTTATTATTACAGATGGGGGCTTGCTTTATGGTAAGTATTAGTATATTTTAAATGTGAATTCCTCTGGATATTACATGCTGTAGCTTTTTTAGCTAATTGCTAATAATTTTTATAAAATTATATGTAACACAGTGTGTGTGTGGCATTGTAGAAGAGTCAAGACTATAATCCAAAGCCTTAGAACTTGTGTCTTATTACCATTTATTTATTAGCTATATAATTATGAGATTTTTTCTTTATTTTTTTGAAGTTTCAATTTCTTCACCTAGGAAATAGAAATAGAAATAAATATACTGTTTTTAAAACAAAACCTCAATCATTAGATTTGACCAATGAAGATTTGGGAGCCATATTCTGAGGAGAACGTTTGCTAGCTTAGAGAGTCAGAGAAAGTACCTAGCCTTACTCTTCAACCAAAGTCCCACAGGGAACCCCTTATATCATAGATGTGAAAAACAAAGTCCTTCAAACTCAATGTCCCTCCCTTTTACTTCCTGTATGTCTTTCTATTTTCTATTCATTCTGCAGACTCCCTTGTACTCTCCTCTCTCTCTCTGTCTCTCTGTCTCTCTCTGTCTCTCTCTGTCTCTCTCTGTCTCTCTCTGTCTCTCTCTCTCTGTCTCTCTCTCTCTGTCTCTCTCTCTCTGTCTCTCTCTCTCTCTCTGTCTCTCTCTCTCTCTCTCTGTCTCTCTCTCTGTCTCTCTCTCTCTCTCTCTCTCTCTCTCTCTCTCTCTCTCTCTCTCTTATAATCCTATGTTCACTTCCTGTCAACTGCTTGCTTGCTCTGCCTCTTGACTTCTGGTTGGCTTTATTTAATCCTGTTTACAATATCCAAGCAGAAAGCTCCTAGATTAAAGGTGTGTGCTAAGGCTGAGCCACAACACAACTAAAAACAGTTTTTCCCAGTAAATAAAACAATCTTGGGGTTCACAGTGTGATCAAATATCCTGCAACACAGGTAATACAGTCACACATAATTCTTGGTTGCAAATGGTAGGATCCAGCTAGCTTAGGCCGAAACAGACTATGTTAAAAATATTCAGCCACAGAACTCTTTGGATAGCAAGAGAAGCAGATTTAGAAACAAGGAGGCCAGCAATAACATTAAACTGCCCCTGAGAGTCACCTCCAGGGAAAACACCTTTGCTGCCAAGGTTTGGTACCAACCCTGTTTCTGGTAGATAGTGTAGCGCAAAATGATAATACTTGTATTATCTTGATACTACTTGCTATGCTTGTATTACCCAGAAGCTCAGCCAGGGAGCCCATGTTCAGCTCTGCACATCTATTCCTAGGAAGCCTCACCTTTGAAGCTCAGGATTCACGTGAATCCACCTGGTTAGGAAAACCTGCTTTGCTGGTATACTGGCAAAGGAGCCTGGGGGCAGTAATTTGGAGACTTACGCAGTAGGAAATGCTCAAAACTCAGAAAGGATTTTCAGTAGCTATTATCCTTAAAGTCATAATCTCACCCAAATGAGAAGGTAAGAATCCTTATTTAACTTTTCAAAGAAAAACAGGGCAGATGAAGTTTATAAATGAGACATTCCAGAAAAATCTAGGCAAACATGCTTCATATTTTCAGCAATATGTAACTTACATTTGATTTGTAAATTTGTGTATAATAAAAATTATGATGAACAGACAACATAGAGGGGAAAATTAGGGGCTACGAAAAACTCTACTGGTTGACATTTCATTCAGCTCATAATCATTTAACCACACAAGGAGGTTACAAAATGCATTAATAACATAGATGCCTGTTTGCCCATAATTACATATATAAACACCTAATAACCACATATATTTTTAGCCACTTTAAAATTTAAGGACCAGCATGATGGATACAAGAGCTTGCATAGCAAGCCTTGCCACCTTAGTTTGACTCGGGAACCCAAATAAAGTCAGAAGGATAGAACCAGATCCACAAAGAGCTGCCCATTGACCTCCACAAGTGTTCTGTGGTACACATGCCCCCGCTACCTCTACCCCCATAATGAACATACAGATGATGATGATGATGATGATGATGATGATGATGATGATGATAATGATGATAATAATAATAATAATAATAATAATAATAAACATTTAAAAGACACAATAAAAAATAAAAAGAGATGTTTAAGCCCAGTACCTTAGGACCTTGAGGGCACTTGTCCTCCCCAGGTCAAAGGCTGCACCTTCCACTCTCCAGCACCCTAATACCCAGTATCTCAGGACATACATACTCTTCAGGTCAGAAGCCCCGTTTCCTACCTGCTGACACTCTAACCTCTAGTGCCTCAGGATCTAAATGGAGCTTGCTCCCAAGGCCAAGGCCAAATTTCCTACTCTCTAGCACTCTTTCCCAGTGTCCCAGCACTTTGTGGAACTTTCTCCCCAGGTTAGAAGCAATAACTGTGCTTCCCTGTGGCACACTAACACTACCATCTCAGGACCCATATAGAGTGCCTCTGTGCCACTCACCCCAAGTCAGAGGCCATGCTACTACCGCCCTGACTTCTGCAGTCTCAGGAACCATATTGCCTATCTGCATTTTCCTCAGGTGAGAAGACACTCATTCCTCTGTAAGTTTATTCTCAGGATTTCAATGAGTTCTTCAAGTGCCCACTCTTCTCACACCAGAAGCCACCCACCAACCCTAGCAAGTCAGCTTCCTCTCTGCCATCTTGGGAGCTGTGTACCCTACTGAAATCAGAGTCCATGTCTTCCCATAGACAAAGTGGGGTCACTCCAGCTATCTTACCTAGAAATCAATACCAAGTGGCCCCAAGACTGAAAGCTTAACAATTGACTTAATTGATCTTAAACCATAGACTCAAATGTCAACTCAACACAGGTGGGTCAGAAACTTTTGATAAAAGCTACAGTCAATAAAAAATGCATAATACCCAGCATAAAAACAGGCAGCAGGAAAAACTAAGACAATATGTCTCCTTCAAAGAAAGATTTGTGGCAAACCTTCTTTACACCCTCTATTCCCCCAGATCCAGTTTCCAGTTTTATGTACAGCTCAGTCATGCCAACCTACTGTTTTCTCCCTTTTCTCTCTGACACATCTACAAGAGATCACACAGATCTTCTCCCCCACCGTTCTCTCAACTCATCCCGGTATCTCTGCCTCCAATACCGGCGGGCAATCACTGGGAACACATCTGCTAAGTCACTTCATCACTCCCTCCTCTATCCCAAATCCAACCCCCCAATCTCATTCCTAGCTCCACAACAGAATACCAATAGCCATCCTGCCCCTGCTGACATCTCCTGTGGATCCCACAGACATTTTCCTAACATCCCTTCCCATACTGGCCACTTTATCCCAGTCCCTAACTCCAGCAGGCACCATCTGACAAGCCACAGGCCATGCCTGCTAGAAAATCAGGAAGGCTACTTGCAGATCTTCTCTTCTTACCCTCTTCCACCAGATCTATCCTCCAACCCCCAGCCCATCCCCAGCTCTACAGCAGACACCTGTGGTATTCTTCTTGCTCACTGCCCCCATCTCCTATAGATCCACAGATCTTCCCTTCCTAAGCTCCCTCTCCTCACTTACTGCTTTATCCCAGTCCTCAAGTCCAGTAGACACCCCCTGCTAACCCACAGGCCACTCAGGGAAGCAGGGAAGCTGTCTGAAGATCTTTCCCTATACTTCTGTTCTTCTACATCCAACCCTTGAGTCTATAGGAAGAAAAGGGCCTTAAGATCATCTGTGTGGAGGTGATAGATATCCTTAAAGAGGAGATAAATAAATTCTTTAACGAATTCCAGGAAAACACAAACAGTAGAAGAAAATGAATAAAACCCTTTCAAAACCTGAAAATTGAAATACAACCAATAAAGAAAACAAACTGATGAAATTCAGAGACAAATGGCTAGTGGATATCAAGATGGATGCCTTGCATAAACTGAGTTTTCTTTAGCTATCATATTTGTTTTTCTTTTTGAGACAGGGTCTCTGTAGCTCTGGTTGTCCTCAAACTCACAGGAATCTGCCTGTGTCTGCCTCCAAAGAGATGGGTTTAAAGATGTGTACCTCCATGCCCAGATAAATGCTGTCAATTTTAAAGGTCGTATATTGTGTTGCTACGAGAATATCATTTTCCACTGATCATCCGTCTATGAACAGTTTCTAAGTTGTTGCTTTTGTCAATATTGTTATATTATTTCAACAGCTAGTAAATACTTTGAGTATATTCTATGAGAAATCTAGAGAAATAGAACTCCTTTCAAAGCCTATTTATTAATTGAAAAATGTTTTGATACATATTGTCAGGTTGGCTTCAGAAAAATTGTCACAGTTTGTGTATTCCACATGCAACGTTTGAGTGTGTATTTCTCCATAATAGCATCCACATTTGGTATTATCAGCACTTAAAGAAATTAAAGCCATGCATTTATTTTCTCCTTCTCCTACTTCTTTTTTT